>BMAO01035825.1:0-19144 GCA_019973975.1 Trichonephila clavata | reverse complement strand
TATGTTGTTTTTTCCTTTCGCTTAGTTTTAAATTGGAGCAGATTGCAAAAATGATATTTAAATAAAGAATATATTTCCCCCTTCATCTATTTCTAAAATTAGAAATATCATTAGAAAAATAGTCTGTGGTCTATGTTGTCCTTTATCATATTCAGCACATCTAGAATTTTCACGAACGTCTGCGTGAGTTTGGGACACTTATCGGACGTCTGGAAGTTGGTTTGTTTGTTATGCTTGCACGCCTAAGCCGCTGCCCATCGATTTTAAAAATTCTTTCAACAAAGGAATTAGCGAGTAACATTGGGTATACTTTATTCCCGTATTCTTTCGGTAACGGGAACTATACGGGTGAACATCAAATTGAACGCCAATCTCAACACCACATTGAATGCCTAGCTAAACAAATGAAGTCGCTGTTTTGGTTACTGGCGACCGAAACTGTCCACGAGACATAGTGTTACGCGCACATGTTAATACGCTGACACGTGTCATAAATTGTTTAATGGTAGTTAACTCACTGTTCAATTAAGTAGAGCCTCAGCTGTTTCGGTTGCACTTTTAAAAATAAGAAATAAGGGCTTCATAGACAAAAAGCAATTCAAGTAACAAAATATTTATAAGGTTTAATCTTATTTTTTTTATTTATTTATATTTTTCTGTCATATTTAAGCAATAGTTATTCTAATCCTAATAATATTATAAATGCGACTGTTAGTTTGTTACACCTAAACGCCTAAACCACTAAGCCAATTTTAAAAATTATTTCATCAATGGAAAACCAAATTATTAACGAGTAAAATAGGGTATATTTTATCCCTGTATTCCTACGGAAATTACACGGATGAAACCATGGGACTGCGCAAGTTGGCGCAAAGTTATGCATAATAGCGGACATTGTAATAAAATTTTTCTCACATGTGTAACAAATAAATGAGACAGTGTAGTTTAAAATATTTACTAAAAGCAATTTTTAAATGATTTTTATTAAATTTCGAACTTTTATTACGTTACATTTTTTTTAATGTCAAACTCAAACTTTGAGAAATATCGCCAAGTTAGCAAAACACTTCTCTATTCCTACAATCCCAGAAATTTTATTGCAAATATTCTAATACTTTTTAAAGAGAAAAAATGATATAAAGTTTTAAAAAAGTAAGTGATAATGAACGCTGTGTGGTATATTAAATGACAGCTTCATTAAAAATTGTTATTTATCAAATATTTAGTCCTTTGAAATTTAAAAAAAAATAATTTCATCAGAAGATTATGTTTTGAACGAGATTTGTCACTTATACTGAACTTAGATATTTCATAAGAAGATATTACTATGAAGATGTACTAGATATTACTGTGGAGGAAGCGATGCAATGCCAATCGCCGAATAAAGTTAAGTAACTTTACGCAATACTTATATCATCTGGCATTCTTTCTAATCCTCAAACGCTTTGGGATACGTAAAAAGAGTAAAAGAAGAAAGATATTTTGTGACGACTGCAGCAAGGACATTCAGATATGACTTTCAATGAACACATCTACATCGAAACGCTAATAATAATAACTGAAAATAAGGTTTTCAGTTATTAATAGCGTTTCGTATATACTCTAATTTTCTGAAAGTGAGTATATTGGAGCTATTCGTTGTTGTTTTTTTAATTTCTCAATTAGCAGTTTTACAGTCGATGAATTCAATATAACATTGATTCCATTTAAGAGTAGTGGAGTGCCGGGAGGGACTCAAGTCAAATGTATCCAGGTTAAATTACTTATATTGTCTTGATTTGAAATTCAACAAAAGAGAAAATATACGTTCTAAAGTCATTTCCTTCACATGATCTTTTTTTCATTCCATCCATACACCAGATGTTGCTATATTCACACTAGAAATATTATAAACAAAGCATCGATTAATAAATTATAATTATTAATGTGAAGAATAGAAAGAAAGATTACTTTTTTATGCAAATAATATCTGTTATTTTCGTGTCGGCATTTCATCTGTATACTATGCAGAAAAATTACTTGCAAAACAAGTATGCCACATCACACACAAATATTATAAATGTCGATGTTTCAGTTACTTCATTCACAACTATCAATACGTGTTACATACGTAGTTTGAATGTTTGAAGGGAAATTGGATTATAAAAGGGTGCAACTTGAACCCGCCCACAAGAGTTCATGAAGACGGACTTTATATTTTGGCACAACGTGATACAACTAAGACGCCTGAATTGGTATTTGTCTTATGAAATTACGAAACACGATTTCTCAATTCAATGTCGACATGCTAACTTTAAACTTGTGTCGGATTAAGTTGCTGAAGTCTGTACAAGGCATGCGATTGTACGCTGGCACCATGGCATTCTTCTACAACTTGTCACTGCCTCCCATGATTGCACGAGCTTCACTTATCGTCTAATGTGGGAGTAAAAAAGGATGAAATTTCAAAAATGTTGAAATTGTTTTTTCCCGTAAGGAGGAAAATACTCTTTTTTGAAGCTAATAGACCACAAGGATAGAAGACTTGTTAAAGTCGCAGGTCCGTTCAATCGTGTTTTTATATGTTACTTATTCATCTGGTGTTCTCAGATAGACCTGAGTTTAACTTACGTGATTTCCAGATCAGTTTTGTATTATAAATACCTAAAAGCTCTTGCATTTAAAATGTATGTCTATACGAATTATGAAGTTTTATAAGATAAAAACATAGAGTTTAAATTTCAATGATAATTAAGGTTTTGTATAGTAAGTTAACTTAAAAATATTTTGTAAATATTTTAGATCAATCACACACAGACACATATATAACTTTAAATTATAATTCATTAAAACTTATTTTTTACGTACGTGAATTTAGAACTATGTACTCAGGAGTTACTGATTCATTCGTTTTGAAATTTAACTTTCAACGTTTTACGACTTCAATGCGAATAATGAATTTAGCACCATGTCTAGGATATTATCAAAATTATGTCTAATTTCATTTTGAACTTTGTTTAAAACATTTATATCCACCTATTAAAAAATACAATTTTTTTTTCCTAGGAATAAATTTATAAATATTTTACATTCCCACAGCTGAAGAAAATATTTCAAAAAATAAGGATTAGAAGTTCATAATTATTGTTTCAATTGTAATGTTTCCAAACAAATCACCTATGAAGAATGGTACAAAAAATATGTTATAAATATTCATCATAATTTCTTTTCTACTTACTACTACTATATTCTTCCTTATCTAAGGTGTTCCTCTTTTATACATAACTCCACCAAGAGCGCTTGGAACGTGGTATCAGAAGAAATAGAAAACCCACACCACCACCGCCGCTTCACTCCACACCACTACAATAGTCTATGAACACAAAGTATTTAAGTCTTAAGATTGATAAAATAATCCCCGAATACTATATATTCTTCATGTGTGTGATAAATTCCGGTATGCTCTAAGTTTATTTTACCCACTAGTTTGAAGGAATTCCTCAGCGTCAATAGAAAACAAAGTACTTTTCTGCACTGCCATTTTGAGACCCATTATGACTAACATTTGTCCTCTGTGGGGATTTGCAGTTAATAGTAGTATTATAAACTGCTTGAAATTTCTCAAAATAAAATTTTAAGAATGATTCTAGATGCAAACATGTACACTAGAAATGCCAGTATTCAGAGATTATATTAAGAAAAATTCAAAAATTATATATTAAGAAACTTGCTTTTAAAATTTTTGATTCCTTGCTACTCACAAATAAAATCAATATCATTAACTTGAAAAGTATGTACCAATATAATTCTTAATAAGAGGAGATTTCTCCTTGAATCATACAACTCCCGTAATAATAAGTTTCTTCAGTTACCTGTGGGAAATTATCTTCTAAATTAGTAATTTTTTTTTTCCTTTAAGCTTTTTTTTTAATAATTTGTTCCTGCAATCTTACATTTTACCCTGCACCCCCACACAGGCAAGATTTTCAACCTTAGTTTTTCACATCTTCAAGTCAGCCAATCTTGAACCATCTCACTTCACCCTCTTGACCAATACCAAAGCAGGCACTCAGAATCTTCAGAGCTCACTTTGCTCCCATTCGACTCTATCTGCAAGCACTGTTATAAATCCTTGTTCCTTAATTCCATGGAACAAATATACGCTTATATCCAATGTATTTTTATATCAATCCAATGATTCACACCATTTTGGTGTATTTCGTAGACAACACAAAACACATGGACACAGTGTGAATAAGTGAATATTAACATCGCACTGTTTAGATACATGAGGGCATTCACAACGGACCTCGTAATTTTGAACCATGGTCAAGTGACGAGGATGAAACCTGAGCTGGCACACCCTCTCTAAACTACCACACCACACCAACGGGAGGATGTTTGAGCTCTCGGCTGCATTCCGCCCTTACACAGCGGGTCTTTAGTGGTACTGGGCTAAGAAATCGTGACATACCAGCCACGATCCGACACGTTGACCACTGATATGCACATAGGACAAGGAACATAACATACTCTGACTCTACGAGCCAAACAAAGTATAAATCTCTCGGATGACTTACACAGTGCCATCTATTTATTTAACATTTAATTTACAACACACACCACCATTCCCCTTTTCCACGTTCCCTCCTCCAGTCTTTTTATACTCGAAACGGTCAATTCATCATTTAGTGGCTGCGATGTAAAGTGAAACAAGTGAGGTTTGAAATATTCTTGTTAACTTCATGATGGAGATTAAGGAGATTATTATCATATAAAAGAATTCGTCTGTTCGCAAAATTATTCACATTTGTGATTTTCCGTGTCAATACCTTTAGTGTTGCTTCTCAATTGGAAGTTTATAAATCCATAACTTGCTTATCAGTGGTTCTGTTTATCTGTCAAACTTTAAATGGAGCATATTTATTTATGTATTTATAGAGTAATTAAAATTCAGAGAAAAATCTACTTTATCTACACATATATTACACCAAAAATAACTATTGTAGAATTGATTTCTATAAACCATTCTGTTTCTTTTCTAAAATCATATACTATTTATGCTGGACATTTAGAAATGCTTAGTGATTGATTGCTTATTAATCTGGCAATTTGAAAAAAATCACAGCAATTATTGGCGACCGACACAGTATTCTAAATAGAGATTTAAACAACAAGTTAATCAACACATTACCTTTTGAGTCACTGCACTTCACCCTGCTATATATTAGACCCTAGATTAAGGGTCAGCATCCTAAGAAACGCGTAGCACATGGTGCCATTTTCAGTTACACTTTGCACTCCATTACAAATTTGTCAATTTTTGGGTGGATGGAAGTTGATCAAATTAAAAATTTGAAAACATCTTCAGAATTATGCACAAATATGTAATTACGAAAAAATCTCAATGACAGCTCTAAAGACAAATTTATAGACATTTTGTAAATTATTGAAAGCCACTGCTGGAGAGAATTAACTGTCTGAAGAAAGAAAACAGCATGTATACACTGATTTCTAAATTTTGGTACTACATCTCTAAGTAAAACTTTTTCTTTGACTATAAAGAAGAGAAAAATTTATATTTTATGTTATCTATTTCATATTTAAATAAATACGTTTATAATACATAATATATGCACAATTTTACTTTTAAAATTTTTGTTAAAGAGAAAAATATATTTTATAATGATTATTTTTATATTTAGGAATATCTTTAAGCGATGTTTCAGTGAGAGAATATTCGTAACTCACTGTTTAGCTACTCGAAGAGTTTTGGCAACGAAAGGAACCATGAGTAATTTGAACCATGTTCAAGTGACCAGGACGAAACCTGTTAACTACCACAGAACACCGAAACCTGAGCTAATAACTACCACAAAACACCAACTGGAGGACGTTTGAGCTGTCTACAGATTTAACGGTCATCGCTCTCCTACACGGGTCGTCTTAAGCGGTACTGGGCTCCAACATATGACACGCCTTCCACGAATCCATAACTTTGACCACTATTCTAACACGATCACCCTTTAAACGATGCAAATTTAAAATATAATAAAACTACCGATCTATTTTATTGACATTTATTCTTTAACTCTTCTTGCAATATTGCGGGAATTGAATTTTACAAAATTACTCAGGTGTGTGGCACACTGAATCATATTGGTAGATTGGTTTGTCACGCCACAGCTAAACGTTGTCGACCCTTGCTTTATTAATTTATGCAGATATCAGCGGATTCAATACTCTAAAAATGATCATAATTTCATTTTTAAGTAACACATTTTATCTCAATTCTGATCTTTTGATTCAAAATGCAGATTGTGTATAGTTAAAAATTAGAAATTGGCTAAAATAGCCCAAATTTTCAAAATGCGAAAATAAACAGTAAAAAAAACACTATGATCTGTATAATATTTTCGAAACTAGAAGTATATGTAAACTAAATGTAAAAAATGTGTGGTTCCCTCAATTAAAATTTTTTTTTTTAACTATACAAAAGAAAGAATTTTAAAACTCCAGTAGTGTTTTTCAAGTTAACCCATTTTAATTACTGATATCAATGAAAAAATTAATTTACATAATAGAATAACTTCCAACAATTTTTTTAAAAATTTAAAAATATTAAAATGACTAAAACACTTAAAATATTTCTATATATGGGGAACATTATAATTTTAAATAGTAAAGTTCTTCAAAATTGTAGAAAATCAGAGAGTTTGTAAATTAAATCTCATTGACACAAGAATAACCACTTATAATTGTGAATTTGTGTAATTAAATGCATCGAGTATTTTAAGTGGAATAGTTATTAAAACGGCATTCGTATGTACTAAAGGCTCTGAAGGTTTCTGTAAGGAACCCAGGTTTTTGACAATAGGTTTTTTTTTAGTCCATCATTGTGTTTTTTTTTTTTCAGTTTAAGGGCTGTAAACATTTTTCTTACACCATCGAGTGGGTAACAATCTTGGCGACTGGTTTTTTTCAGTTGACTAATGCCCTATTAGCATTTATGCAGACTATCAGTTATATTTAATACAGATTCCGCTAAAAGATCGACAAGGGGTAGGTCGGATTCAAGTCAAATTTGTAAAGGTTTGAGGGGTTCCCATTAATTCATTAATTAGGTCAGTGCTTCTCCAATTTTCACTTTTGACGACCTAATTTTTATTCATAATTTTTATATCGCACCTTCCTTATTCAATAATAATGTATTGAATGCTATAATAATCCATGAAAGCCGTTATAGCTTAAATACGGTTTTAATTCTATACCGTATAAATTATATATATATATATAACAAGATAAGTATTGAATTTTGTTAATTTTACTTTTAAATAAAATATATTTTAGGCAAAGTACTTTTAAGTTAATAGGATATAATTATTATGTTACTTTTTCCCTTTCGCTAATTTTTAAATTGGAGCAGACTGCAAAATGATATTTAATTAACGATATACTTCCTTCATCATCCATTTCCACTGTATCCTATTCAAATGTCATTAGAAAAATAGTCTATGGTCTATGATGCTCTCTATCATATCTAGCACATCTAGCATTCTCTTCAACGTCTGTGGGAGTTTGGGCAGCTTTTCGGACGTCTGGGCAAAACATGTAAAAATGCTGTACCTCAAAGATTTCCATGTAGTCTTGATCGAGACCTTACTTCTATAGCTACCGAACTTACTTTAAATGTACATTTTACAATTTGCGCTTTTGTTGTAATTCACAGTATTAAGTATTTACGGCAATAGATTAACAAAAAAAACATGAATAGATTTTAAAGTTGTAAGATAATATTCGACGATAATAAAGCATCAACAAGTGCACAGACGAAATAGTTCCGGAAAAAAAATCAAGTAAGTAATTCTCAAGAATATTTAAATTTTCGATTTACCATTACTAAAGTAAATGGAGAAGAAAAGCCCCTGTGTGTTATCTGTTCAAAAATATATTGGTAGAAGACAGTATGAAACCCAATAAACTTAAAAGACTTTTGGAAACATTTCATGGTGAGTACATTCACAAGCCTCGAGAGATTTTTAATTAATATCATAAGAAAACCAAAAGCATTTTTAAAAAAAAATCATTGTCTGTGAATGAAAAAGTTTTACTTACATCTTACAGAGAAGCCTATTTTGCCAGCAGCAATTGAGATCGTAGAAATCATTTGAGATAATTTTGACACAGTTGCAGTCTATGGACTGCAACTCTTTGTCTATATCAACTGTAAGTTTAAGCCTCACGAAATTAGCATTAAATATTAATATTAAATAATGGAAAAGGATGTAAAATTCCGATGAAGAATAATTGTTTTATTTTTTTTAGTATTTAAAATGTGAAGACTTCTAAATGTTTAAGCCCCGGAGCAGGTGCACCCTCGATATTAACGTTAATGGTCGCACGGTTACTGAGTCACCACAATCGCGTGAAACCATCCAGTTAAAAATGTATTCAATATAAAAGTGTGGATGTTAGTTCTATAAAAGAATTTGGTAAAACGTTTTTCCTTATGCTTAATATGTTTCAGAATATTCATAAATTTATTTTTTCATGTTTCAGAATATTCATAAATTCATTCTTTTATGTTTCAGAATATTCATATTATTTCTTGGTGAAATAATCCTTCACTCATCTATGCTTTTCGAAACATCATAAAATTCTTTCACATAAAATAAAAAGCAAAAAATACATTATTTACAATATCTCAAAATGACAGCGGTGAATTTTTTATGTTCTTACAAGATTTCTCTGTATCTGGGTTTTGTTTTTCATCTGAAAGAGTAGTAATTTAGGCTGAAAAAGAAAACATAATAAAAAATCTCTCATCGTGGGATTACAGTAAATGAAACAATTTTTTTTATTTGGTTATAGAATATAGGATAGCTTGAAGTGGAGATTACGAATATTGTCGGATGGTATATACAAATTATATCAGTGTAAATATGTATTTTTTATTAAGTCAGAAAATATTTTGTTTTAGTTCATTCCAGAAAATTGAATTTTTTGAAACTTTGTTTTTCGACATGATCCCGCCTCTTATTGGGGTTATCACTTCCGCATAGAAGAGCGCACCCCACAGTTTGAGAAACACTTAATTAGGTTAACCCTTTATCTACCGCACTGTAAATTACTGCCGTATTTTTGCTTTGAAAATAAAAAATAGTTATTAATTAATTATTGCTCATATAAATTGATTTGTTAATTGGAAATGGTTTTTTTTACATTAACAAGTACATAAATATACAGATAATTCAACGAAAAATTTTTACTTTCGTTGCTTTTAATTTAAGAGAGTGATAACCATTAAAATCTAAACAATATATTTGAAAAAACTCCAGTATAAATAAAAAAAGGCCAATTAATATACAGACAAAATTTGAAATTTTCATTTTAACAGTTTCTGAGAAAAAGGTACATAAAATAGCTCAATTTAACGTTAACGGTATAAGGGATAGCGACTACTCTTAACCACTGGCATTGTACAGGACTACAATTAAGAATATTTATATTTGGAATACAATAATTTGAGAAGAAAGATTTTATTAACGTACGTAATATACATACACATCAATGCTCATTACTTTTAAATGCGTTTGAAATGGTTGCCACTAAGTTCAACACTGGTACTGAGTGGTACAGGTCCGTCTTAAATTGAGAGCTGAAAATTGCTAGTATCAAGAATGGCAGTCATGCGCATGGTGCCACAAGGTGGAAAACAGAGGGGAAGGTACAACTGATACATAAATGTCTTTCTACAAACATAACCTTAGAAAAGGGTATTTTTTATCAGAAGAAAGTTTTTTAAATAAAGTTATTTTAATTGTCGATTTTTTTTTCAAAAAAAAAAAATGTGATTAAAATTATGAACTTTATTTGATTTTTTGTAAACACTCTTTTGCTTTATTTCAAATACTACATACTTTCATATACATTTGTTGCCATTTACGTAACTTTGGAATTGTAACGATCATATTGAAGGTTATAGACATCATGTAAATTGCTTTTGTGCCAATGCAGTGCTTAAAAAGTACAAATAGATTATAAATAATCTACACAAATTAGAAAATCTAATTAAACCCACGTAAATAGACAAGTGGTAGCCTAGCAATCGTGGGTCAGATAAAAAGTTTGTGTTGGTCAGTTTGTGACCCACGGGTCATAGGTTCGCCCTCACTGACGTAGGATGAAAGCTCTCTAAGCGGGCCAAATCCCCAGTGACGTCAAACTAATTTGAAACGTTGTAGATTATTTGCTACAGTTGTTTACTCAACATTCTTTTTAAACTCTACACGGTAAATTCACCCTTTAGTGGATGCGATGTAAGTTGAACCAAGTGAGGTTTGTTGAAATACTCTCGTTAACTTCATGATGGTGATTAAGCAGATTATTATAGTCTAAAAGAAATAGATATTAATTACCAAATTATTCACATTTGTGATTTTTCGTGTCTACCTTATGTGTTGCCTATTAATTGGAGGTTTCAAATCAATAATTTGATTATCAATTGTTCTACCTTTTTGTCACGATTTTAAAGGAAGCTTGGGGTATATTTCATCATATATTATATATTAATTAAAGTTCAGGCAAAGACTTCTTTAGCTACACATATATTTCACCAAAAATAACTATCGTAGAATTTATTTCTATAAACTATTTCTTTTCTTTTCTAAAAATATCCACTATTTGTGCTCGATTTTTAGAAATGTTGTGTGATTGATTGCTCATTAAAGTGACATTCTGAAAAAATCCACAACAATTATTGGCGACAGACATAGTATTTTAAATAGAGAGTCAAATGACAAGATAATCCACACATTACCTTTTGATTCACGCCAAGTGAACCTTTATATTTCAGCCACTAGACTAAGGGTCAGCGTCCTAAGGAACGCGTAGCACGTGCTGCAATTTTCAGTTTTACCCTGCACACCATAACAAATTTGTCAATTTTTGGGTTGATGGAATTTAATCAATTGAAAGATTTGAAAACATGTCTTCAGAACTATGAACGTATATGAAATTATGAAGAAAATCTGAATATAATAACTCTAAAGACAAATAAATAGACATTTTGTAAATTATTGAACGCTACTGCTTGAGAGAATTAATTGTTAGAAAAAGAAAATATCATGTACACAATAATTTCTAATTTTGGTACTACA
Organism: Trichonephila clavata; assembly: GCA_019973975.1. Lineage (NCBI taxonomy): Eukaryota > Metazoa > Arthropoda > Arachnida > Araneae > Nephilidae > Trichonephila > Trichonephila clavata. The sequence goes on along the minus strand of BMAO01035825.1, from coordinate 8,006 downwards.
TAACTAAGTAAAACATCTTTCCTCATATGAAAAATGTTTTGATTCCGCAATTAAACTGTGTAATAACGAAATGCTTAGGTTCGTTTCAGACATAAAGTAAGAAATGAATCGCCTAACGTTGGTAAATGAAAGTTGAGCCGTGCAAGCAGAATGTCCGCCTTAAATTTTTTTTATCTTTTTATTTAACTATCATGAAGAGAAAATTTATATTTTCTGTTGTCTATTTTATAGTTGAATAAGTATGTTTAAAATACAACGTAATATATGAAAATTTTTAATTTGTATTAAAAAATAGTTATATTTTTAATGATTATTTTTATATTAAGAAGCATCTTTAAGCAATGCTCAGTGAGAGAATATTAGTATCGCACTATTTAGCTACTCCAGACTTTCGGTGACACATCTCGTAATTTGAACTATGTTCAAGTGACGAGGATGACACCTGAACTAATAACTATCACAGAACATCAACTGTAGCACGTTTGAGCTCTCGACAGATTTAACGTGCATCGCTCTCCTATACGGTTCGTCTTCAGCGGTACTGGGCTCAAACTGATGACACACCCGCAACGAGTCCATAACTTTGACCAATAGTTAAACATGATCACCCGTTAAACGATGCAAAATTAATATATTATAAACTATAAATCTATTTTATTGACTTTTATTCTCTAACTCTGCTTGCAATATTGCGGGAACTGAATTTTTCAAAATTATCTAATGTGTAACACGCTGAATCATATTGGTAGATTAGTTTGGCACGCTACGTGTTTGTCGACCTATGATTTAGTGATTTATGCAGATATCAGCGGATTCAATACTTTATAAATGATCATAATTTCAATTTTTTTAATTTAGTCCTTCGGTTCTGATTTTTTTTATTCGAAATACATATTTTTATGCTTACATATTAGAAATTTGGGGGAAAGCTCAAATTTTCAAAATGCGAAATAGGAAATGAAACTCTTAAAAAACTATAATCCGATATGTATAACATTTTCGAAGCTAAAAGTATACGTAAGCTAAATATAAAAAAAATGTGATTTTCCTTCAAACTAAGTTTCTTAAATTTTACAAAACAGAATGAATTTTAACTCAAGTAGATTTTTCCAACTTATGTACTCATTTCAATTAATGATACCAATGAAATTCGTATTTACATAATAAAATGACATCCAATTTTTCTTAAAAAATATTAAAATGACTAAAATATTTGATATATTTCCATATATGGCTCACGTAATAATTTTTAATTGAAAATTACTCAAAACTGTAGAAAATCAGAGAGTTAGCAAATTAAAGATTTTGCAAGTAACACAAGAATAACCACTTATAATTACGAATTTGTGTTAATAAATTCATGGAGTATTGTGCATAAAATAGTTATTATATGTCATCTATATAACGTAATGTAATGCTCTGAAGGTTTCTGAAAATGAAACCAGTTTTTGATAATAAGTAATTTATTTTTTTAATTAATCTGCGTATTTTTTTCAGTGTGAGAGTTGTAATCCTTTTCTTACACCATCAAGTGGGTGCGATCCTGACAATAGGTTTATTCATTTGGCAATTACACAATTAACTTTTATACAGACTATCATTTATATTTAATGCATATTCTGCTAAAAAGGCTCAGAGAAGTAGGTTGGATGCAAGTCAAATTTGTAAAGGTTTAAGGTGTTCCCATTAATTTATTAATTAGAAGAAACCTTTATCTATCGCATTATAATTTACTGCAGTTTTTTTTTCATGCGCTATTTTTTTTTGAATCTCTACATTGTGCAAATTAAGGTATATACATAAGCAAAATGCTCCACTTGGGGAAATTTAATCTGTTACAGCTAATTAATTAATTAAAGATATTCAATTGTAAAATTGATTATATACACTCTTCACTTAAAAAAATACTCAAATCCTTTTCTGAGATCATCATTAGCATACAAAAAAAAATATGACACCTTTTTACATTAACTACTTTTTCGGAACAAATTAGAGAATCTTCACAATGCAATATAAAAATTAGCTGAAAATGATAATTCTTCTATATAACTATTCGGCTTAACCGCTAAAATAATCATTATAGAACCCATTCTGCCATACATCTTGAAAAATGGATTTAAGAGAATATTTCTATTACGTATCTTCAGAGTATAATAAATCACGAGCTAGCATTCATATGGTTTTGGAAATAACTCAGTTCAAACGTATAAAGAATTTCAGGGAAATTAAGAGACATAACTTATATCATGCTGCTGTATCAAGGTAATTTTAAACCATAAAAGGTCTATAGAATAAATGCAATAATCTTAATGCATATTGTATTTGAATAAATTGAATGCGATGCAGATCATGGATAGTTAACAAGAAAATGTGAGTCCATGTTTACATCAAAAACTAAAATGTATTCTATAAGCCAGTAAATAAAACAGAGCTACAGAAAAAGCTCATTTTTTTAAAATTTATTTTCTGAATCAGTGTCTGCAAAATGTGGACAGTTATGTTTAGAGTTTTATTCGAAGAATAACATCTAGAACTTTGAGAAACAATTTGAGGAGTTTTACATGTTTAAGTATAATTTTTAAAAAAATTAATATATTAAATTACGAATATATATTTAAATATTTAAAGTAATAAAATTTAAATATAAATCCGCAATTTGAAAGACAAATTTCTCGCCAGAAGAAGATTTTGTTTTAAATTTAATTAATTAAAATTATAAATCTAGAAAAATGTATTGAAATTAAATTGCTCTCAACCTTTTTTACACGGTTTTGAAATAAAAAGTTACTGGCATTTGAAGAATTTTTTATACGATTTTTTTTCTTGATCCTAAAAAAAATTCGGCGATTCGTGCGACTTTGATGAGAAAGATTTGCTGGAATTTATGACAGTTTATTCTAATAAAGTATTCGATAATGATGAAATAAGTCAGATATTAGCAGCTGATTGAATTCGCGAAGGCTTCAGATGCGCTCCAAGTATGAAATAACATTTTCTTACTCATGACCCTGACTTTGAGAAAACGTGCATTAAATTTCAACGTAATCATAAAAATTGTGTAGCAGAATTACTAAAATTATGTGAGCAACTTTGGAAAATAATAATAATAATCATAATCAAAAACAGTCTTTAAAGCAGGCTTTGTGAAGAAAAAAAGAACCCAACTGTGGCAGTTAGTTCCCATCCAGTATAGTGGTTAATGATGCTGACTGCGATGCTGTAGGGTCGAGCTCGAATCTCGGAGAAGGAATTGATGTTAGTGCTGAAATACTTCCTTCTTTCATTTGTGTGATAATTGCTCGTGTGATATATTGTGTGGTGTAAGGGAATTATAAATGTTCTGAATTAGAAACAAGATATCAATCGTTGGCATGGCGAAGTAATTTTAGCGCGTTTTTCACATGTTGTATTTTACAATAATGCAACTAATGAACTTTTAACTTACAGAAAGTAGTACTGTACCACTCCTCTAAATGTACTACGATTGAGGCGAAAAGAAATAATGACACAAATCTGTATCAGCACTATAAAAAAGCAAAAAACTAGTGAAATTCAGGAAAATTTGTAGGAAAATTCGGGAAAACTATGGGGAAATTTAAATATGATTCGGTCATCTAGGGCACAAATGCGACCAAATGCCGAAAAACCTGAGGTGAATTGGTTGCTTATTGACTGAGAAAAAGGTATGACAAATATGGAACGAAGACGAAATTTGCGTCCTATTAGCACTTTTGTCCCAGTACGTAAAAAACGCTCTAAAAAACTGTGGCAGTTAAGAACGAATGAAATTCATCATTTGAACCGAAGCTGACCGTTGCGTACAATACATTTCTGACATATCTACCGACGATAGTGATTTTGATCCAATAAGCAATAAACGTGCACTCTTGTTTTTTTAAGCAACAATGAAGACTTGATATGATTTGGTTTATTTCAAACTTAAATAATTATATGTATGTACCTTTGAATGAATGTCCACTGTACACTGATTTTTATTTTCTTTGTGATAAAAATGAATTATTATTTTATAAATATGTAACATGAATTTTTATATTACAATTAAGCACGATTTTTTGGTAAAATATTTAGAAAATTTTTATTTTTCATGTTTTTTAAAATTTTGGAACTTATCCCCAAATTTGTCATACGTTGCATATATTTTTTTCACGACAATTTTTGAAAGGTTTTTTAAGGAACTTATCCATCATGTAAAAAAGATTTGGTTGTATAGTTTTGAGTATTTTTTCATTCTATTTATATTTCACCGTTTGGAAAATATATGCGTTTATAGGGTCTTAAACAACACTCAATTTTCATTCCATTGAGTTAATTTCAGTTTAATTTTGGAAGGATCTCTCTCTCTGCTGTGCGTATCTCGCAAATCTGAAATATAATGCCATTCTAATAATGATTGGATGTATTATGCAGTAATGACACTTTGCTAGCGTGTCATGGTTTTAAACCTAGTACTGTTGAAGACATACCGCATAGAGGGGGCAGATGCACGTGAAAAATGTGTCGAGTTTCATAATTCTTCTAGTTCCAGGGTGGGCATTAAGTAGATCGCGATCGACAAGTGGACCACCAAGACATTTTAGGGTGACCCTCTTCACTAACACCTAATAATGATTCCATCATACGAAAGTTTTTAAATATCGTATTTAATCGAATCTAAGCCGTCATCGATTCTAAGCCGCGCCCCCAATTATGAACAAAATTTTATGAAAATTGAAAAATAGTCTAAAGTATGGTTTATCGATACCAATTTTATGAAATTAAAGTAAAATTAAAAGAAAAACTAATAAGAAGTGAATAATTAATTATTTTATCAGTATTGTAAACTTTTAAATACATGCATGAAGCTGCATTTGCTCTAAATATCCCATCCAACCATTTTTTTTTTGTCTTCGATTCTAAGCCACGCCCTATTTTCAGTAGCATTAACATTAAGAAAAAAAGTGCGGCTTAGATTAGAGTAAATACGGTATTTTAAAAGATATGGAGGAAAAAAATCGAATCGTAAGAGAAAATTTCGTTGAATAGAAAATTCATTCGCTATTTGAAGGTAATTTTACGAAGAAAATCTGAAAATGTTCTTGGTTTCAGGAAAAAGTCCGCTAAATAGAGAAATTTGAAAAATAGAGGTTCGTAAAATGGAGGTCTGACTGTATTGGATACTTTCTTTTAGCTCACTACACCTACGCCACTGGGTGGACCACAACACCTTGAAAAAATTAGAAGTAGCTCGTACCCTGGAAAAGTCTGCCCACCCCTTCTCTAGTTGGTGTGAAAGATAGAAAAGGGGTGCCAGCTGTCTTCCTCGTCATTTGAACATGGTCCAAAATTACATGGTGTGACACCAAGAGGCCTCGCATTGCTTTTTATTACGACGCTAATATAATTGTCACTCCCAAATACCTTGGTTTTTGGGGGGGTCAACTTTATGATTCATCTACTTATTAGTATTCTTGAATTAATTGCTGTGACAATTAATCTTCAATTACTAAGAAACATATTTTATTTTATATTTTTTCAACAATACTAAAGGAAATGTAAATGCATAATAGAATTTGTAAAACCTCTAAAGTTTACAAAAAATCTATTAAATCTATGGAATAAGCAAATAAATTCAATATATTATCAGAATTATCGTAAACATTGAATTTACTATATATTAAAATTTGAACATGTGCAAAGTGCAGATGTATACTCTGGTGTGCTGTAAGTTGCAAAAATGAGTTTAAAGGGATATACTTCATCTTTTTGCCTTTGTTTTGAAATCAAACTTTGATATCAATATATGGAAGATTTTATTTACACTGGTGTGCAAAAATTAAGGACGAAGTCGAAAAATTAGCATATCAGCTGAACGAAGAGGCAGAGCGGACAGAAAGACCAATCAGGAGATTAAGTGAGGTGATGTACGGTAGCACATGCGCAGATATGCAGGTAGACGTAATGGGGGAGTGTCTGAGTAGTAAAACATGTTGTCGGTGTAAGATTATTATTTCTGGCAAAGAAATTGCACACCGTAAAGCAGTTAAAATCACACCAAGTTGCTACCTCAGCGAGAAATGGCGAATAATCAATCTGTTAGACGACATCTGGATGCTTTTACCCGAGGTCGAATCATTGGGAAGTTGGAGGAAGGTCGCAGTGTGACAAGTGTGGCTGCAGAGTTTGGGATTGCTCACAGCATCGTTTCACGACTTTGGAGACAATTTCAAACTACAGGAACAGCTATCCGGGGGTTCAGTAGTGGTCGTCCACGAGGAACCACACCCGCAGATGACCGGTATATTGCCTTACAGGCCAGAAGAAACAGGTGGCAGACAGCGGGATAAATCGCTAGACACACGACACAGGCGACTGGACGACCGATATCGCGTTTTACCGTGGCCAGAAGACTGCACGGTGGTGGTCTGTTTGCACGACGCCCTGTACGGTGTGTACCTCTAACGCCTGCCCATCGGAGAAGGCGTTCTCTGGGGTGCCGGGAATACCGGAATTGGAGAGACAATGAATGGGACGAGTACTCTTTACAGATGAGAGCAGATTCAGTCTGAGTAGCGATTCTCATCGCATACTCATCTGGAGAGAGCGGGGGAGCCGCAATCATCCCTCGAACATCATTGAAAGGGACAGGTATGGAGGTGGCGGTGTTCTCATTTGGGGAGGCATCATGCTTGGTAGTCGTACAGACCTTCACATCTTCGACGCAGGTTCAGTCAACGGACCCGTTATTGTAACGAGATTCTTCTTCCATATGTGCGTCTTTTTAGAGGCGCTATGGGTCCGCAGTTCCTTTTCATGGACGACAATGCACCATGTCATCGCACAGTAGCTGCCGAACAGCTCTTAGAGAGTGAGGATATTGAACGTATGGATTGGCCGGCACGATCTCCGGATCTCAATCCCATCGAGCATGTATGGGATTTTCTAGGCAGACGCTTGGCAGCTCGTACCTTACCACCAGTAACGATTCCGGAGCTTCGATTGGCGCTGCAAGACGAATGGGCAGCAATGCCTCAACACACAACTCATGGACACCCTCATTCTTAGCATGGGCAGACGCTGTGAAACCTGCCTAGCAGTCAGGGGAAATCATATCCCCTACTAAAGACCGGATATTTCTTGCTGGACACCCATCACAGGGATGTTTCGGCCTTCAGTCGCATTGCGCTCCATGCTACTTTTTCAAGAAAGCTTCTTTTTACCCTCTGATTTCTCATTTAGTAAGTGTTGCTTACATTACTCATGTCCTTACGTATTGGAGATCTTACGGTATTAAATGTGTTGATTTGGAATGCTTTTGTACAATGTTATATTGAAAAAACCGTCTCGTCCTTAATTTTTGCACACCAGTGTATATATTTAAAACGAAATTTTAATTTTCTTACAAATTATGATGAAAATGCCCCCCACATAAAAGTAAAAACAACTAAAATCTATAAAAAAAGCTTTAGGTTTCTTTTTAATTTTATTGGCCGAAATAAATTTGTTTTTAGCCGTTTTTTTTACCTAAGATTAGTGCTTAATCACGAAGAAACGGTTCATTTTTATTTATTCAAAATATTGTCAATCGCTCGCCACTTCTCTCACTTTCTGTAGTAGCACACGGATACCATTTGTGAAGAACTGTTAATCTTTTGAGTCTTTTGCAAGATTCAAACTATTTTTTGGTACTATGATGTTATGTAAATTTCAGCAAAAAAAGATAATTTGCAATCGATCGCAATAAAAGATAATCGGAAGGGGCAATGTCTGCTGAATACGGAAGTTAGAGTATGATATCATAAAGGAGTGATTCAAAGGTGTGACGGAAATAACATTTATTAAGTAGGAGGATGATCTTGTCGTGTTTGGAGTAGCATTGTTCTCTATTTTCCTGAAGTACTGGACTACATCTTATGAGGTGCGTTCCATATAGAGCATCAGTAATGGTGTATCTGGAATTTAATGAGCAACTCAATAGTGCGCGATAGCAAGCTTATACCACCAAACGG
>BMAO01035824.1:0-25394 GCA_019973975.1 Trichonephila clavata | reverse complement strand
CCGTCGTTCATAATTGTATTCTTATCGCACTCCACTGTAATTTGTTGTTCTTAAAGTTTGATTAATATTTGTGTATTTCTCTATTAAGAAAGATCAATAATAATATTGATTTATTAATTAAGTAGTCGTTAATTCATGAATCCAACATACCCGAATTTAGATAATATGCAAAGGGGAGTTAATAATCATAGGGGTAGTGAGAGACTACGACACTGGCGCCCAAACGAAATACCGGAATTAAGAGCAAGGTGCAGGATTTAGAGTTTTGCCGGAATTTTTTTTTCGGGTAAAGAAAATGTGTCTGAGTTTATTTCCAATATAGACGACAATATAGCCTACTATGAAATACCGGCGAATCTATCATGTGCGTATTTAAAAGGTCATTTAATTGGGAGAGCGTTAGACTGGTTTGAGTGATTGGGTTCGAGTGTGTAAATGAAGAAGCGACTGCATTTGCAACGCTTAAAAAGAAATTGTCAGATAGTTTTCCGGTAATACGGAATAAATCAGAGTTAGAGGCTCAGTTTTTTCATCGAAACAACGGAGAGGTCAAGCCCGTCAGACTTTATTTTTCAGCTATTAAAAATACATAAAACTTTGGATTTGAATTATGATGAGATAAAATTGATCGATCACATAGTAATGCGACTAGAACCCCAAATAATGGATTATTTAGAAGTTCGAAACCCCCAACGAAAGCTCATTGATAGAGTTGGTAGACCGGTATGAGGAACGTCATAGCTGCAGAGAAACCCAGGGTTCGAGTAATAATTTTGCTAGACGAGGTTGGGATATGAGTAGGATCCTGCGGAAAGACGGGATAATGAAATTGGAGAGATACACGGGTCGGAAATAGACAAAATGATCAGAGAGGACTAATTAGGGGTGCGAATAATTTTTCTCGTCGTAATTATCAAAATCAGGATTCGAGGGAGGAAATCGCTACAATCAGCCAATCAGCGTACAGACCGGTATCAGAACCATAGGATGGTGGTTAGGAAGGGTCCTAATGATGATTCAGCAAAGCAGAATTGGAGGCGTGTTGATTGCAACAGCGGAAGGCAGAGAAATACCAATTTAAATTTTCTAAGAGATCGTGTTGAAAGAGATCCTCCTATTAGAATTAAACTTAATTCATTACGATTATCACCAGTTGAACTTCCGTATGTGCCGATTCTTTTGCGTGATACGTTTCTAAAAGCGCTCTGGGATACAGGTGCGGAAAAGTCATTTATTTCAGAAAAAACATACCGGTCATATTTTTCTTTCTGTCCTATTAAAAAATCTTTAGCTGAAGTAGTTACAGCTCAAGGGGTCACAATGCAGAAATTTAGGCACAGTTGAGTTAAGAATTAAAATAAGAGAATTTTCGAAGTTGTAGAAATTTCATATGATTGCTGAGATGCAATATCCATTCATCCTTAGGTATTGATTTAATGTCACATGCAAAGATTAGTTTGGACTTTCTGTCTAAATCGTTAATCATTCCGGATTCGCAAATGGAAAAAGTGGCAATTTCGGACGAACCGGTTCAGATAGATTTATCAAACACTAAGTTAAATTCAAAACAAAAACAAAAATTACAGATTTTGTTTAAGGAATTTCATGGGTTGTTTTCACTTAAGCCTGGTCTGACACATGTGTTTTGTCATGAAATTGACACGGGTGATAGTCCTCCTGTTTTTTCGAGACCTTTATCGCTATGACAGGGTCAAACAGGGTATCATCGACTACCATGTTCAGAAGATGTTGAACGATGGAACAATAGTTCCAACAACATCGCCCTACGCATTCTCCCGTCGTTTTATGTCGGAAGAAAACGGTTTGCCGTTAGATGACCCAGAAGCTTATAGGTTTGCAATAGATTATAGGAAATTAAATGCGATCACGAGATATCCGAGATATCCGCTACCAATAATTGATGATTTGATCACTAATATTCCACACACCGAAATTATGTCATCGCTTGATTTACGCAGCGGATACTTTCAGATGGCAGTAGACCCCAAAGATGTTCATAAGATGGCGTTTGTTACAAAAAATGGTACTTTTGCATTTACTCGCATGCCATTTTGGCCTTTCGGGGGCAGCTCCAAATTTTCAAAGGGCTATAGAGATGATCCTCAGGCCAGTCCTCGGGCGTTTTGCCCACTGTTATATGGATGACGTGATTATTTCGTCTCCATCTTTTGAAAGCCATGTAGAACACTTACGAAAAGTATTCAGATTGTTGCAGGAGGCTGGTTTAACGTTGAATCGTGAGAAATGTCGTTTCGCGAGGGAACAATTACGTTATTTGGGGTTTAGTTATTAATAAAGAAGGAGTTAAAAACAGATGAGGAGAAGGTAATAGCAATTATTGAAATGAAACCTCCGAAAACAGCAAAACAGGTAGCAAAATTTTTAGGAATGACGGGTTGGTATCAAAAGTTTATTAAAAACCACGCAGACATGTGTGAGCCCTTATATAATTTAAAACGAAAAAACTCTAAGGTCCGTTGGTCGGAATCAGCGCAGGAAGCCTTTATCGTATTAAGAAAGCACTGACAGAAGCTCCAGTGTTACAATTACCAGATTTTTCCCAAGCTTTTGAACTCTATACGGATTCGAGCTCAGTGGGGGTAGGAGCAGTATTGACACAGAATAATAGGCCTATGGCGTTTGCCTCGAGAACTTTAAACCGCTCAGAAAGGAACTATAGTGTGACGGAACGTGAATGTTTAGCTGTCATATGGGCATTAAATAAATATCGCACGTATTTCGGATCCTTGCCGGTTAAAGTGATAACAGACCATGATACACTTACCAAATTAACGAAGGGAAAGAATTTGTCGTCTAGAATGATAAGGTGGAAGCTTAAGTTGGCAAATTTTAATGTAGAATGGGAACATCGCCCAGGTACGCAAAATTTAGTGGCTGATATGTTGTCTAGAAACCCGTTAGAAAGTAATGAAGAACCAAAGGTGTCTTGTGCGGTGATTAGATCGTTAGTATTATCGTCTAGAGAACAGTTGAGAGAGTAACAGAGAAATGATCCGGAGCTAGGTCACATCGTGAAGTTTTTGGAAATGCCGGACGATAGTTCCATTAATGAATCAATCTGTAGAAATTGGTCCCGCGAATTTAAATTGATAGACGGATTGCTATATTATGCAAAATATACAACCACACCAGGTGAATTAAGGGTATTTATGCCTAAAATATTACGTAACGATGTTATGCGAGAATTCCATGACTCGCCGATGCCAGGCCATTTAGGCAAAAAGAAAACCTACTTAAAATTAAAAGACGCGTGTTATTTCCCGTACATGAGGAAATACATTTATAAATATGTAGCAACCTGCGACCAATGCCAAAAAGTCAATTATAAAAACGGATTACCAGCTGGTCAATTAATTCCGATAGTAACGAATTTTCCGAATGAAATCGTATCTTTAGATTTATTAGGCCCATACCCTGCAACTAGTCCAGAACGTTATAAATTTATTTTAGTAATTACAGATAATTTTTCTAAATGGGTTGAAATAGTTCCCTTAAGGAAAGCTTCGGCTAAAGCAATTGCCAATGCATTTTTTGAGAATTATATTGCGCGTTATGGAGCTCCTGTTAAGTTAGTCACCGACAACGGCCCCCAAAGGATATCCGAAGTTTTTGAGCAAGTATGTCGCAGGTTGAACATAAAACACGTTAAATCTGTGGTATATCGTCCACAAGCTAATCAAACAGAAAGAGTTAATCGCACTCTATTAAAAATGATTTCGAGTTTTGTCGCGGATAATCACACTAACTGGGATCAATTTCTACAAGAGTTCGGATATGCTATTAGGACAGCAGTACACGAGACTACGGGTAAAACGGAATTATTTTAAGGTCGAAATTTAATCACCCCTCTTCAAAATTTAGTTATGGTAACTGATGGATCAGATTTAGTTTGTGGGAACATAGAAAGGTTGTTTGAGGAGGCTAGAATTCATACAAAGCGCCAGCACGAGATGTGGGCGAAATATTATAATAAAAAGAGGCGTGAAAGTAATGTGAAAGTTGATGATCTAGTATTAGTTCAAACTCACCCGTTAAGTTCGGCAAGTAATAAAATAGTGGGTAAATTTATGCCAAAGTTTGAGGGTCCATATAAAGTTCTGAGTGTAAAATATAATAATAATTTAGTAATATTAAAATTTGGTAAAAGAATAACTGTTAATGTGGACCAGGTGAGAATTTACCATCAAAGAGAAGACAGTGTTGCCGAGTCGGAAAGTGCCAACAGTAGTGATCATGGTGCAGTGGCATCAGTCAGGTCGGATGATGGGCAGTGGAGATTGGTGCAATCGGAGAGTGATGGGGGTTGTCGTAGAGGATCGAAATCAGGAAGTTTAGATGGTAGTAGAGATATAGTTGCGAATAGACGCGATGGAGTGGAGGTGAGAAGAAAAAAACGTGGGCGAACGGAGTCTGCTGTTTCTTCGGGGGGTGATGTGTATAATTTTAGGAAGAAAATACCGTATTGGACTGAGAGAGAGAAAAGAGGAAGACCAGACTCTTGGAGAGAAAACATACAAAAGAAGAAGAGACCAGAGGCCCAGGTATCCCGAGAAAAGAGAAAGTTGTCCTCGTCAATACCGCCTCGTCCCTCCAGAAAGCGGTATAGAAAGGTGGAAGAAAATAATTCTGAAAGAGCAATTCCAGGACCTTCTCACAGATTCAAATACAACAGACCTCATCAGGAAAGGAGCTGTCCATACAACCTTCGGAGCCGACGTCGAGTGGACAACAGCCAAGTTCCAGTTCTCACAAAGGAAAACAACGCCTCAGCAGGAGCATATCAACTTCAACGGACTCCATGGAAGAGGAGACCTAGAAGGTGGGAGCGCGGAGAGGACAACCCTAGGACAAGGTCATCCAGCACAGAGGCCATGTTTGGAGACAAAGCCTATGCAGATTGGATCTAAAGACTAGCCAGGTTGTATAATTCTAATTTGTTTATATTTTTCCTCTGACAGACAGTTCGGAGTATTTTCTATGTGGGCTAGTCTAATTTTTTTTGTAAAATTAACGTACAAAAGTTTCACTGAGTTGTGTGCATTTTCATATCGGTTGAAAAGACTTTTGTATTTAATTTTTTTCCAAATTGTGGAAAAACATTTGTTGAATTGCAATTGTTTTGCTACACATTAAAGACGAGGTTTTATATGTGAGATTACTTGTATTGTTTGTTGTAATATATTCTATGTAAAAAATGTATATATTTTTGTGTGTAATTATTAAGATGTATAAGTAGTGTCTGGTTTCTGGGCGCGGCGTAATTAGGAATACTAACAAAAAACATTAACAGCGCGATTGATTGGGAATTTTTGAAAATGAAACCAGATAAAAGGTTAAATTGTTATGAAACTATATATATATAATATAATGTATGCCATATTTTATGTCAATAAGGAAGTTGTATAAAAGTTCTGTGCATTTAATGTCATGTTTTAGAAAAATTGACAAGGTTTCCTTTCAGGGCAGCAGTCCCTGAACATAGTGATGCGATGAAAACTTTGATGTCGTGAGAAGATATTAATGTAAAATTTTATTTATATTAGCACTTAAGTAAAGTGCATGATCAGGGTTTTTTCCTTGAAAGGTTTTCCCCTGATCTTCGCCCGAATGGGATGCACTGTAGGGATTATAAATATGTAAAAGAGCAATAAATTGGAGTGGAGTACCCCTTTTGAGTAGTCATTTCTGTGTGTTAGTTTAATTAAAGTTTCTAACTTAGAGAGTTAAAACTTTCTACAAGTTCAGAATTTTCAGGCATTATAAAGTTCGTGAGTTAACTTTCTACAAGTTCAGAATTTTCAGGCATTATAAAGTTCGTGAGTTAACTTTTTACAAGTTCAGGCATTCTAGAGTAGTTAAAATTTTGTGCAGGTTCAGTGTTTTTCAGATGTTAGGTAAATTAAGCGAGTTCTTGCAGGTCGTTTAGACCTTCAATAAGTCACGCTTTTTTTCTCGGAGGGGGGTTGTGACGGGTGCTTACGCGTTTCACTAACCTTCTCTCATAATCTTTTAAATTGTATTTATTTTAACCATTCCCCGCTGAGAGCTGAAAGTGTGACTTATGCAAATAAGATAGTTTCGGGTTTAGCGAGTTCGAAAGAGATATAAAAGGGAGAAATGAAATGAAGAGATGAGAATGACTACGTGTTTGATAGAGGAGTAAACTACGTGATTGATTAAGAAGGTGATTCTAGGAGATTAGTTTAACTAAGTGAAGTTTGTTAGCGGAAGGAAGATAATTGAAAAAGATTCATTAATTCGGTTCGGACGTAACTGAAGATATCCAGGATTGAAGCCACTTCATAGATTCTACAAGTATTCAAGATTCCTTCTTAAGGAGATATCAGGTCTGTGATTTTTGTAGATTAGATTTAAATGCGTAGTTTGATTGTATGCGTTATTCCCCCGTGGTATCAGTTAGTATTCCGTCGTTCATAATTGAATTCTGATCTCACTCCACTATAATTTGTTGTTCTTAAAGTTTGATTAATATTTGTGTATTTCTATCGTAAGGAATAATAAATAGTAATTTTTTATTTATGTAGTTATTAATTATGAATCCAACATACCCAAATGTAGATAATGTGCAAAGAGGAATTAATAATCATAGGGGTAGTGAGAGACTACGACAAAGTTGTATAAAGTTCTGTGTATTTAATGTCATGTTTTAGAAAAAATTGACAAGGTTTCCTTTCAGGGCAGCAGTCCCTGAACATAGTGATGCGATGAAAACTTTGATGTCGTGAGAAGATATTAATGTAAAATTTTATATTTATTAGCACTTAAGTAAAGTGCATGATCAGGGTTTTTTCCTGGAAAGGTTTTCCCCTGATCTTCGCCCGAATGGGATGCACTGTAGGGATTGTATGTTTGTAAAAGTTCAATAAATTAAAGTGGAGTACCCCTTTGAGTAGTCATTTCTGTGTGCTAGTTTAATTAAAGTTTCTAACTTAGAGAGTTAAAATTTTCTGCAAGTTCAATATTTTCAGGCATTCTAAAGTTCGTGAGTTAACTTTCTACAAGTTCAGTATTTTTAGGCATTCTAGAGTAGTTAAAATTTTGTGCAGGTTCAGTGTTTTTCAGATGTTAGGTAAATTAAGCGAGTTCTTGCAGGTCGTTTAGACCTTCAATAAGTCACGCTTTTTTCTCGGAGGGGGTTGTGACGGGTGCTTACGCGTTTCACTAACCTTCTCTCAATTCCTTAAAGATTGTATTTATTTTAACCAATCCCCGCCGAGAGCCAAAGGTGTGACTTATGCAAACAAGATAGTTTCAGGTTTAGCGAGTTCGAAAAAGATATAAAAGGGAGAAATGAAATGAAGAGATAGAGGATAACTACGAGGTTGATTAAGAAGGTGATTCTGAGAGATTAGTTTAACTAGTGGAAGTATATACGCCTGAGGAAGGCTATTGAAAAAGGTTCATTAATTCGGTTCGGGACGGAACTGAAGATATCAAGTATTGAAGCCGCTCCTTAGAACAAACCAGTATTTGAGAAACCTGCCTTAAAAAGGTATCAGGTCAGTTATTTTCATAAATTACATATAAATGCGTAGTTTGATTGTATGCGTTATTCTCCGTGGTTTCAGTTAGTGTTCCGTCGTTCATAATTGTATTCTTATCGCACTCCACTGTAATTTGTTGTTCTTAAAGTTTGATTAGGGGGAGTTGGAAAGGTAAAAATTTTTTAAAAGTTGAATTTCAGGTTATTGCATTTTTACATTCTTCAGCTCATTACCTTTACAAAAATACCTCATTTTTATCTCTAGCTTAATTAGAAGTGCTAAAATTTTGTTTTTAAAGAATCGTCTAAACGCGAGTCACCGATTTAAATGGACAGAAAAAAGGTAAATATTGCACTTCCTCTTGGGTCAGCGTGAAGTTTGACGTCATTTTGTAAAATTTCTTTAGGGCATATTATGAAACGGATGGGATCTCGCCTCCGACGTTTCAAAGCAAAAATGAGGGGGCAAAAATTATCAGATGGCAAAGCATTATGTGACAAAAATAGATTAACAGAAGCAACTATTGATCAATTTCAAACATATTATGGTCTTGCCATTCGAAGAAATTTATCCAATGTAAAGTGTATGAAACAAGCTATATGGGCAATATTTCTTCACAAAATATCTACGGATAAAAATCCACAGCATGGATTTTGTCCATCAGGTCTTGACACATGGTATCAGTGTAAGAAGGCTCAATTGGAAAACAAACTTTATCTCCACAAACATAAACTTCCAGTTGCTGTTGTTGAAGCCATTAGGCCTATTTTTAGAAACCTTTCGGATCCAGAATTATTGAAAAAGTGCTTGCATGGAAACACGCAGAATCCGAATGAAAGCATTAATAATGTTATTTGGTCTCGTGTCCCCAAAAAGACATTTGTGCACATAGAAACACTTTCCTTTGGCACATATGATGCTATTGCATCCTTTAATAAAGAGAATGCAACAAAGCTGGATATTTTTAAAAAAACTTAACATAGAGCGAGGATATTATGCGACATGCTGCATGGAACATCTCGACAAAGAGAGCAGTACAAGGGTAAGATATGCCAATTTACAGAAAACTAAGGAGACTAGAAAAGTAAAAAGACTTAAAAGAATGAAACAAGAAGATGAAAATTTAAAAAATGCTGAAAATTTGGAATATGGAGCTGGAATGTTTTGATAAGGTAACTTTATTTATAAAAATGTGTTTTTCTCAAAATGTCACTTTTGAAGGTTCGATGTACCTTTTCTCAGAAAGTATATATCTGATGTCAACAAAACTTACATGATACATTCTTTATATATTCTAGTATATACTGAAATAAGCTTTTAGCAAAATTTTTTATACATTTTTTTTTATAATTTTTTTTCTGTCGAAAAACACTGTTTTCTCACTGTGCATCAAAAAAAAAATTTTTAAAGAAAAACTAATGGAAATTTCAAAAAAAGTTCATTTCAGTATAATATTAGATGTATGCTTAACTTGCAAAAAAAATTTAGGGATTGTATTTCCAACAGGTTTTTAGAAAAGGTACATTGAAAAAGCCCTTTTTAACATTATCAGTATAGAGCGTTCCGATACCCCTTAATATTTGTGTATTTCTCTATTAAGAAAGATCAATAAATAATATTGATTTATTAATTAAGTAGTCTTTAATCATGAATCCAACATACCCAAATTTAGATAATATGCAAAGGGGACTTAATAATCATAGGGATAGTGAGAGACTACGACAACCTTATATAATGAATGTAAAAGTAAAAATCTTGGAGTGACTAAATTTTGAGCTAGTAGTTTGGAGTATTTCTTTAGCGTATTGTTCTACAAATGTTATGGCTAAACTAAAATTTAAGATGTCTAGATAAGTTAAGACTTAAAATTTTCAACGTAATTTATATCGGGCTATTGAGACCCTTTTATAAATAACGTTTTTTTCTTGAGGGGGGCTGTGACGGGGCAATCCACGTGAATTTCAAAACTAATCTTCTTGGGTAACTTTGGGGCCAGCATTTATTCCATTTCACATCCTCTTCGGGAAAAACAGGAGATAGTTATATGCTAATTAGTTCGACTATATAAAGTCTAGGTTTCGTAAATGTTAGAGAGAGAAGGAATTGCCAAACTACATGTAAGTATCGTCTACGGATCACTTCAACTCGCTTAGCGCGTATTTGATAGTATTTGATATATTTAAAGTAAAGTACTAGATTAATCATTAAAGGAATCGAGGGAATTAGATTTAGTACCGACCTGAAGTTAGCAAGAGTTCACCTTCTTGTCAATTCTGATAGCTGAGATTACTTAAATGTGAATATTAGATTTGCATGTTAGATTTGAGTATCAGGATTAATCTAGGTATTAGAGAATCACTCCGAGGTTTCCACTTATAAATTGAACTTGTGCTTGTTAATTGTGTTTGTCTGTCTTCAATAAATAATTTTTGTTATGGATTTTGTTGGTGATGATATGTTTCTTCCTACACTTAGAGGCGCGTTGGGCAATGTAAACTCAAGATAGGACTGGGACACGACAAACATATATACAAAACATAGATATACATAGTTGTTGGTAGAATAAACATGCTTCTTCACTTTTGATATTAAACAATATTGCAAGCGAATTTCAATTGAACAATAATTTTGTAGTTATTAAATATCATCATGAATGAATGATATTTGATGATTGATGGTGAACTTTATCTTAGTAGTGCTTGTAAATATACAACATTTTTCCCCCCTACTCGGTGCAAGAGCAAATAAATTTGATGATTTTTTAACTCGTGAACACCCAACATACAGCTGTCCATATGAGAAGCATGGAATTATCAAATTTAATCCACATACTTGCAAGGATTGTCCATGTGCTTTGTTAAAGGTCATTGTAAATGCTAGTCGTACAGAAAACTGTAGACGTTTGAACTCAAATGGAGTATTTGTTAGTATTATGGGAATGCGTGGTAGTAGTACATGTTCTCCTTGGTGTTTTCTATTTAAAATGGTTGCCTCAATTATGTTATTTATTATTTTTTTATTGATAGCCTAGTCCCATTCCATAGTCATGGTGGATTTATATTTCGTAGAAAGATGAATGGTGAACCAACTTTCAAATATAAAATATACGGTGGCATTCCTGGGAGATCCAATGAATTTAAAAGTTCTATTGGATAATTAACTGATTCATCGTGATTGACAGCAGTATCTATGGATTTATATGTTGTTTCTTCATCAGGTATTTCATTTTGAATTGTGCAGTTTATTAAATTCACATCAATGTTTTTGGCTGCCAATATAGCACGCTCACTAATCCATTGATTACTTTTATAATTCTGTGATAAATTTGGAAAGATTTTGGCAATCAATTCATCAGTGGATTTTACAATGCGACAAAAGTTTTCTGGTAATATAATACATTTCCATTCGATTCGTACATTTCCATTTTACCATTCCCAATATCCAAGAACTGTTTTGCAAATCGTTCAGAAGATTCATCTTACTGTAATTGAACACGCATTTTGGTCTTTTAAGATATTTTCTCCACATACCGCCATAACACTGATGATTTGAGACATGCATTCAATTCATCTGCAGGTGTTGAACGTGGTATAACTGGTAGAGTTTGTCGAAAATCACCAGCCAGAAAAATGAGTGCACCACCAAAGAGCTTCTCTGTTCCTCTCAAATCTTTTAATGTGAGATTGAGTGCTTCCAATGGTTTCTTATGTGTCATGGTGCATTCATCCCATATTATAAGCAGACACGATCTTAGTACTTTTCCCATCTCAGAATATTAAATGTTGGAGTCGATCTAATTGTTCACAATAAAGGTCTGCATTAATAGTTTCTCCAGGTTTAAGCACTTCAAAATGGACGATTCCACGAATACCCCACCAAACACACAGAAGCACCCTTTTTGGATGTAAACCTGGCTTAGAAGTCCTTCGTGGTGGTTCAATCGGAGAGAGCCACTGTCTTTTGCGTTTTGAATTATCATACATGATCCATTTTTCATCTGCAGTGATCAAACGATCAAAAAACGGTTCTGTATTGTATCGTTGAAGCAATAAGTTGCATGTCGTAGATAGGTTAGCTCTGTTTTCTTCAGGCAGATTATGCGGAACCCAAACACCTGCTCTGTTTGTTTTACCAATCTGTTGCAAATGTTCTTGGAGGGTCGACCAAGGTTGGTTAAGAGCATTTGACTGTTCATCGATTGTCTGACATGGATTTTCTTCCACTTGCGCCCTTAATAACGTCATTTTCTAAAGTTGTTGGTCTTCCTGATCGATGTGAATCGGAGAGATAGAAATTACCGGATCTAAACTTAGAAAACCACTTTCGGCATTTACGAACATCTAAGGCACCTGGGTAAACATCGCAAATGTTTTTGGTAGCAACTGTTGCATTACTACCCTTGTGAAACTCCAAAAGCATGCAATGGCGGATATGAATCTCTTCTTGTATTTAGCTAGTCATTCCACTCAAAATGGGGAAAGAAAATTTAAGGTTTAGGTTTTCACAACTAAACAAATTACTTAAACTTTGAAATGTCTCTGGCACGACTTTCAACTACGCAATGAACTCATAAACGGTAAAGCAACATTTACATGCGCAGAAACGACATTACATTTCGGTCCCCCTAATATATATTTTATGTAAATTGAATGTTGCGATTAGCATTTATTCTACGCATGCGATGTAAAATGTCTTCACTTAGAGTCACTTAGTCTTTAGATTTTTTCCAAAGTTCCTTTGGATTAACCGGAAAACATGTAGTTAGTATGATGGAAAATAGTGTACGTATCTGCTGTAGTTGAACTGTATTAGAAGCATCAGCGAGTGAAATATCCCAATGAGCATCGTTTTCTAAGAGATTTAATTTCTGTCAAGCCTCACGAAATGTAGCGCACACATGGCCATTGACTGTTTTTAATTCTTGGAAAGATGTTGGTCCACGAACATTGATTAATAATAATCTTAGGTAAAAGTATTCTGTGTTATTTGGATGTACCGTGCACAGACGACCCAGTGCATCTGTGGAATATAAATTTAGGTGTCCTTGTACTGCTCTACCTTGTTTACGACGCTGAAATTTTCTTGTTGATGTATTCCACGTAAAATAAGTTGGTACTTCAGAGAACAGTAGTGTCCCGGCAAAAGTATCATTTCTACATAATGAGAAAAATTCAGTTAATATTGTTGGCGGTGGTGACATTGCTCTTGCATATACATTTTCTGATGCAAAATACACGTTGTCCATTTTCAAGATGTACTGCTAAATGAACAACCGTTGGATGGAAATGATAAAATACGCCATACAGCCTCATTGCTACTTATATAGCGTCCCAGTTGATATTGGGTGACTTCATTGTTAGATGCAGTTGTATTTTCCTCTCCAAACACTGCCATATCGCTTCCTTTGTTCACATATTTGCAAATATATTTTATAGCTTTTACTGAAGTGCAGTACTCAACATTTATATGTGCGTTATACGTTTTTAGTAGTAATGGAGAATATGGCACTACCCAACGATTATCAACATCAATAGTTTTGTTGATTACTTTTAGTTTAATAGATTTTCCACCATCTTCGCTAGATCGTCGTCTATAGAGTGGATATTCATCATTGCCTGTAATAGTTTCAGCAAGTAAGTCTCTTGGATATCGCTTTGTGCACTTTCCATCTGACATGCATGGCGAATTATTATTTAGCGAGCCACATGGACCACGAATCATATTTTTGAGACAATATCGTGCAAGTGTTTATCGATTTCAATGTCTGGTACTTCTGCAAAGATGATTTCATCAATTCTGTTTGGTGTTATCTTTCCATCATCCATATCAAAGTATGCGCATGTGGTAAACATCTTTTTTTTTGCCATTCAATGGAATACATCCAACGTCTCTCCAAATACATGGACCTCCAAATACACTGACCCTTTTGTTAATGTTCACATAAGTTGTAGGGTGAGTTAATATTAACGTCCCACTGTTCAGCTACACGAAGGCTTTGGGGGATGGTCCGCGTAATTTTGAACCATGATCAGGTGACGCGGACGACACCTGAGCTGGCACCCCCGTCTCCTAACTACCACACCACACCAACGGGAGGACGTTTGAGCTCTTGACAGATTTAACGTGCATAGCGCCCCTACATGGCGGGTCTTCAGTGGTACTGGGATCGAACTCATGACACGCTAGCCACGATGCGATGCCTAGACCACTTGGCTACCACGGCCATACATTAGTTGTAGGATTTCTCATATTAATATTAAGACGATATCCATCCTGTCCTTGCAAAAATAGAATGGGATATTGTAATGCATCATATGAACGATGCGTTTCCTATACTTGTTGGACGTCAAAATTTCTACGATGGAGAATTATATTGCGAGAGAATTAAATTCTTCACCATTTATGGCAATTGCTACTTCATCCATCGTTGGTGCGTTGAATTGTCTTCGATGTCGACCAATGGGTGTTTTATCTGCCTTTATTATTACTTGATAATCGTCAGAGGGTATTTGTTCAATTGCCGGTTTTAAATAATTTAATTAATTCATTATGTTGTTCAAATAAATTTTGTAATACAGAGACAATCTCTCATTTAGTACTCATATTCAGTTGACACCGTCTGTTGATTTGTTCGTCAGCATTTCCCATAAAATATATCTGAAGATATTTGTGATCAGAATTTGGCAAAGGTAGTAGTAATCCAGCATGGTGATAAATTTGCCCTTGTACTTTAAATGTTATCATATAATTTGCGCTAACGATTTTCATTGCTCCGAACGATGTCTGATATTACCTGATATTTAAGTTAATAATGTTTCAGGTGGTGAACGCAAGTCTGGTAACTTTGCCGTGTATTATAACCTCCCCTAACATTATCCTCATCTCGTCTAGTATTACTCATACTTAAATGTGTAAGCGAGTTAACGAATTCACAAGATACATTTACAAATACAAATATTTATTATTTTTTTTTAATCAAGGAAGGTCATATACACTATTCAAATATAATAACAATAAAATACAGTGGAGAATGAGAGGGGGTCCCTATTTGCGGAACTACGAAATCTAAACTGAATCCAGGAAGGATTAGCGTGTACAATTACAACTACACACGTATACGTAATTACAATTCTTGAAACACTAACCTGATTTCTTAAACTACGGCAGGTTCGTCTTGTAAGTTACTTGGGTCTTGATTGGATTGGATCAAAGCTAGAATTCCTTCTTTAATATACAAAATCTATCTTCAGCTTTTCTCGTAGCTTTTCTACGGAATAATTTTATCAACAACTGCAAGTTGGATTCCCGACGGTTCGATTCACTATATTTTACAAAACCTACTTCTTCACTTGACAACTATTACTCATTTCATTTCATCCTCTCTTGATAACTCGCTAAACCAGAACTTATATAAAATATCTCATTTGCATAAATCACGCTTTGGCTCCGGGTGGAGATTGGTTGAAATAAATTAAATTTAAAAGAAATATGTAGAGGATTAGTAAAGAATCGTACAGATCCATCACAACCCTCTCCGAGAAAAAAGCGTGACTTATTGAAGGTCTAAACGACCTGAAAGAATTCACGTAACAAGCCTAATGCCTGAAAAACTCTGAACCTGCTCAAAATTTTAACTCTCTAACTCTAGAATTTTTAATTAAACTAGCACACATAAATGATTACTCAAAAGGGCATTCCACTTATTATATTAATCTTTTACATATATTGTCCTTACAGTGCATCGCATTCGGGCGAAGCCCAGGGGAAAACCTAGGCTTTAGGAAAAAAACCCTGATCATGCACTTTACTTAAGTACTAATAAATATAAAAATTTTACAATAATATCTTCGTACGACATCATTCCTTCCTCTCATCACTATGTTCAGGGACTGCTGCCCTAAAAGGAAACTATATCAATTATCTTTTTAAAACATGACATTGAATGCACAGAACCTTATACACTTCCTTATTGACAGAAATATGGCATACATTATATTATATATATATAGTCTCATATCAAAATAACCTTCATCTGGTTTCATTTTTAAAAATTCCCAATCAATCGCACTGCGCTGTTAATGTTTTTGTTAGTACTCCTAATTACGCCACGCCCTGAAACCAGATACTACTTATACATCTTAATAATTACACACAAAAATATATACGTTTTTCACATACAATATATTACAACAAACAATACAAGTAATCTCACATATAAAGCCACGTCCTTAATGTGTAGCAAAACAAATGCAATTCAACAAATGTTTTTCCACAATTTGGAAAAAAATTAAATAAAAAAGCTTTTTCAATCGATATGAAAATGCACACAACGCAGTGACTACTTTTGCAATCTAATTTTACAAACAAAATTTTAGACTAGCCCACATGGAAAATACTCTGAACTGTCTGTCAGAGGGAAATAAACAAATTAGAATTATACAACTTGGCTAATCTTTAGATCCAATCTGCATAGGCTTTGTCTCCGACCACGGCCTCTGTACGGGATGACCTTGTCCTAGGGCTGTCTTTTCTCTGCTCCAACCTTCTGGGTCTCCTTCTCCATTGAGTTCGCTGTAGTTGATATGCTCCTGCTGGGGCGTTCCCTCCTTCTGCGGGATTCCGATTCTGGTTGCTGTCCACTCGACGTCGGCTCCGGAGGTCGTAAGGGCAGTTCCGCTCTTGCTGGACTGGACGGGACCTGTTGCATCTGATTTTTCTCCTGTCATCTCTGCGGGATGGTCCTGGAATTGTTCCTTCTGATTGCTTCTCGAATTCTATTTTACTATACCGCTTTCTTGACGGACGAGACGGCATGGACGAGGACAACTTTCTCTTGCCATGGGCTGCAGGGGCTTCTGGTCTCTTTTTCCTTTGTTGGCTCTCGATACAAGATTTGGGCCTTTTCTCCCTCTACGTTCAACATGGCATCCTTTTCCTTCAATTATTTGAAGAGGGGTGATTAAATTTCGACCTAAAATTAATTCCGCTGGTGTTTTACCCGTTGTCTCATATACTGCTGTCCTCAAAACGTAACTAAATTCACGGAGAAATTGGTCCAAGTTAGTATGATTATCCGCGACAAAACTCGAAATCATTTGTAGAAGAGTACGATTAACTCTTTCCGTTTGATTAGCTTGTGGACGATATACCACAGTTTTAACATGTTTTATGTTCAACCTGCGACACACTTGCTCAAAAACTTCGGATATCATTTGAGGGTCGTTAACGCTTATTAACTGTACTGGGGCTCCATAACGCGAAATATAATTCTCAAAAAATGCATTAGCAATTGCCTTAGCCGAAGTTTTTCTTAAGGGAACTATTTCAATCCATTTAGAAAAATTATTCGTTATTACTAAAATAAATTTATAACGTTCCGTACTAGTTGCAGGGTATGGGCCTAATAAATCTAAAGATACAATTTCATTCGGAAAATTCGTTACTATCGGAATTAATCGACCAGTTGGTAATCCGTTCTTATAATTAAACTTTTGGCAGCGATCACAGGTCGATACATATCTATCTATATAAATAAATAAAATTGAAGTGTCTGTTTATAATTTCAAATTAGCAGTTCGTTACTAAATGCATTTAAAGGTATTTACGGTACTTATATCAAGAAATCAATTTTTAAAATTTTTGTCTGTCTGTTTGTTTCGGCTAATCTCGGAAACGGCTGGTACGATTTTAAAAATTCTTTCACTAATGGAAAGCTACATTAACGGGGAGTAACATAGGCTATATTTTATTCCCGTATTCTTACGGGAACGTAAACTATACGGGTGAACGTGAAACTGAATGCCAAGATGAACGCCAAATTGAACGCCAAGCTGAGCTAATGAAGTCGTTGTTTTGGTTACTGGCGACCGATGCTCTTCATGAGACATAATAGTGTTACGCGCACATGATAATACGCTGACACGTGCCATAATTTTTTTTTTATTATAGTTATCTCACTGTTCAGTTAAGTAGAGCATCGGCTGTTTCGGATGCACTTTTAAAAATAATAAATAAAGGCTTCATAAGCAAAAAGCAATGCAAGAAACAAAAAATTGATAAGTTTTACGGTTAGTTTTAATCCTTTCTTTTTTTTTATTTACATTTTTTAGTCACATTTAAGCAATAGTTATTATAATCCCAATCTATATAAATAAATAAAGTTGAAGTTTCTGTTTGTAATTTCAAATTAGCAGTTTGTTACTAAATGCATTTAAAGGTATTTACGGTACTTATATTAAAAAATCAATTTTTAAAATTTTTGTCTGTCTGTCTGTTTGTTCCGGCTAATCTCGGAAACGGCTGTTGCGATTTTTAAAATTCTTTCACTAATGGAAAGCTACATTATCAGCGAGTAACATAAGGTACATTTTATCTCCATATTCCTACGGGGACGGAAACTATGCGGGTTAAACCGTGGGACTTTGCTTACTCCCCACCAAGTTGGCGCAAAATTATGCATTTGGTCAATAATGGAAATTTTTCACATTTATAACACAGTGAATTGAAACACAGTGTAATTTAGCATCTTTACAAAAAGCAATTTTTTAAATGGTTTTTTATTAAACGTATAACGTTTATTACGTTACGTTTGTTAAATGTCAAACTCAAACTTTGAGAAATATCGCCAAGTTGGCTAAGAAGTTCTCTATTCCGACAATCCCAGATATTTTAATGCAAATTTTCTACCACATTTTAAAGAGGCAAACGAAATAGTTTTAGCGAATTGCGTGCGTGATATTGAAAATTTTAGGGTAATTGACAGTTTTATAAAAAATTTTGATTTTTCGAATGTTTATCACTTTGAATTTTTTTTTATATCTAATTATACAATATTCATATTTTGCACAAATTTTTCACTCGTACTGAACTTAGATATTTTACGTGGAAGTATTTCATCGGTGTGTCCAGTGCTCAAATCTTCACATATTTGCAGCTGACGGAAGGACATATAATATGGTACACAGTTCTGTTTTGAGCTCTTTTAAAGAGAAATTATATATTAAACGTAGATACTTTCGATTTTTAAAAATAGTAATAGCTTAAGTTATTTAATTGCTGTTGTTAATTATTATAATAAATTACATTTTCAGTTTTTTTAAACTAAGCTCAATTTTAGAATTTTAAAATTTTATTGGTTCCAGTCAAGCAATAAAAAAAATTACCATATTATATTACTTACTTTTTAATGATAAGGATTACGACTTTGACAGTTATTTAAAAACATCAACGCGAGTGGAGCCGCGGGTAAAATCTAGTTTATAAATATATTTACGCATGTACGGAAAATACCACGCGTCTTTTAATTTTAAGTAGGTTTTCCTTTTGCCTAGATGGCCCGCCATCGGCGAGTCATGGAATTCTCGCATAACAGCTTTACGTAATGTTTTGGGTATAAATACCCTTAGTTCACCTAGAGTGGTTGTATATTTTGCATAATATAACAACCCATCAATTATTTTAAAATCGCGAGACCAATTTCTACAGATTGACTCATTAATTGAACTATCGTCAGAATTTTCTAAAAACTTTAAGATATGACCTAACTCCGGATCATTCATCTGTTCTTCTATCAACAGTTCCCTAGACGATAATACCAACGACCTAATCACCGCACAAGACACCTTTGCTTCCTCGTTATTATCTAACGGGTTTCTAGTGAATATATCAGCCACTACATTTTGCGTACCTGGGCGATGCTCCCAGCTTATCTACACTATTAAAATTCGAAGGTAAACAAACGTATCTATGTATCTATGTATCTATGTATCTATGTATGTGCGTCTATCTTCTCACGAACAGCACCACGCAGAAAGTCGCGGAAGGTACCAAAAGATCGGGAATTTTCCGGGGAAGCCGTATTGCCTATTTATATTCCGATATTGTAATTAGTTAAAAAGATATTAATTAAAAACCTTAAAATGCCGAATTATTTTACTCCTGCCGGTTGCTTACTTGGCGAAACTTCCCTTCCGTTTCGGCCGAGCGGTAATCTTACGTTTTCAACCATATTAAAATTGTCATCCGATTTTCGGTGTCGAAATTAGACAAAAAATAATTACAGAATCGGAAAGATCATTTATTTCGCCACGACACGGTGTAATTTTTTTTGTAAAATAACGATATTTTCTATTTTTTTCGAATTTTTTAAAATAGTGTTAAAACTGATGCGTTTTTATGAAAATTATTTCTAAATCGTTGGGTATGAATTACTTTTCGTGTTATTAAATCGATATTCTACACTAATTAACTTCAAGCCTTTCTCTTTTAGATACATTCATTTAAAAAATAAAATTCCCAAAACTTTTTTTTTTATAGAATTTTTAAAAAGTAGTCTTAATTTTTACTTCACATTGAATATCTTCGTCATTTATGAAGGTAATCTCACAAAACCTTTTTTCCGTGTGTACAGTAATATTATCCGTAACATATACGAAGATTGAAAAAATTGCTTCAAAATTACGGGTTTTAAAGGGAAATCAGTAAATTTGGCAAGTAAAAAAAAAAAAAAAAATGCGAGTGAAAAAATTACTTTTTCGTCCTCCCATTCATTATTATTGCCTATTTTCATTTCTCGCTACGTGTCTCAATAGCACAGTCGGTAGCGCTTCGCTTCTCTCATTTACACCGTAAAACAGATCGTGTCTTTGCGAGTTCGAATCGTGGATGATATCTTTTTTTTCATTTCTGCTAATTTTTCCCACGTAAATTAATTTTACTGATAAATACTTATTTTAACATGATCCTCTGTTATTTCAATGTACTTTTCATTTTTTTTTTTTTTTTTTTTTTTTTTTTTTTTTTTTTTTTTTGCCTTCAGAAAGTTTTTTTTCTGATTTTTAATCATTCAAAGTAATTTCTATCTTTTTCAACAATTCGATTTTGTTCATTTCTGCTTATTTTTCCCACCCGTAAATTAATTCTCTCTTCTTCAATGATTGAATTCACTTGCTGCATTGTCGAAATTAGACAAAAAATAATTACAGAATCGGAAAGATCATTTATTTCGCCACGACACGGTATAATTTTTTTTTGTAAAATAACGATATTTTCTATTTTTTTCGAATTTTTTAAAATAGTGTTAAAACAGATGCGTTTTTATGAAAATTATTTCTAAATCGTTGGGTATGAATTACTTTTCGTGTTATTAAATCGATATTCTACACTAATTAACTTCAAGCCTTTCTCTTTTAGATCCATTTATTTAAAAAATAAAATTTCCAAAACTTTTTTTTTAAAGAATTTTTAAAAAGTAGTCTTAATTTTTACTTCACATTGAATAACTTCGTCATTTATGAAGATAATCTCACAAAACCTTTTTTCCGTGTGTACAGTAATATTATCCGTAACATATACGAATATTGAAAAAATTGCTTCAAAATTACGGATTTTAAAAAACATTTTGTGATTTTCGTAAACTTATGTTTTTCTGAGAAATAAATTAAAAAGTAGTAATTTCTACATTTTTTATTTCAAAGTACGTTATTTTTGCAAATAGCTGGTGATGTTTGAGAGCATTAACGTAAAAATTATGCTCTTAAAATGAAGGTAATGATTTTTAAAATAATTTAAAATACGCGATTTTACACCAAACATTGGTTAACTGCGCTTGTGGCAGAGTGCGCAGAGCTCCCGCTACACTCAAGACTATAACTGCAGCACTACCGTGCGTGGTCAAAACGAAGGAGGGTGTACGCCTCGCAGAAACCCGCCGGTCGATCTTTTCATACTTGTATTAAATTTTTTCTCCTAATTTAAAGACATTCTAAAGGCTTTGCGCATGCGCGAGAATCATTATTATTATTTTTTTAGCCTCTGTTTAACGCTCAGCGGCCAAGGTCAAACTTGCTGTTGCAATATTTTTTCCGTTATTCATTACTAGATTAATTATGTAATGACAACACTGTATAATCTGTTTTTTTCTGGATAAAACGATAGATTATAGTTTTCTGGACTATACTTTAGCTACCAGTATATATAAGGATTCGTTGGCAAATGAAAATACAACACATACACAAACCCTTTGTATTATTTTTAGCTCTAAGAAAATAATTATTGTTAAAATAATGAATATGCTTGGTTTTTCGTAATATATTATATCAGAACGTTTTCTTTGTTGCTTTAAATATACATTTTTTTAAGTAAAAAAGAATTGTTTTCTGTAAATCATTAATCGAAATTTTTCAATCGTTACGTATAAGGATTTCTTATAACTATGATAAGTAAACCATCTGAACTAAAAAGATTCATACTTTGCTCTTTTAATATCAGTGATTGAATAAATTAAATACCAAACATCATTTATTTGTCACGATGCGGATTTTTTTTCCAAAATAATAATACTTTGCCTATTTTATGATTTCTTCTAAAATGAATAAATATCGATGCATTTAAATGAAAATTATTTTTAAAAAAGTCATTGATCATTTAGAATCAATGATTAAAAAAATAAAATGCCAAAAAAAAAAGAATTTTATAGGAAAAAAAACAACTATTTTTTTTTACAAAACAATGATGTTTTGCATATTTTATGAGTTTTTCTCATATGAATCAATATCGTTGAAGTGAGTGGGTGATTTTAAAATTCACCCTGTTTGCCTATTCGAGAATTTTTGGTGACGGACCTCGAAATTTTTAACCATTCTCAAGTGACGAGGACGACACCTGAGCTTTCACCCATCTTTAATAATTACCACACCACACCAACGCAAGAACAAATTTCGGAAAAGGGAGTTTTTATGACATAGTTAAAGAAATCACTCACATCGCGCGCATACACACACACACACAAGTGCTATCGGCCTGAGGGAAAAACACGAAATTTCCATGGGGATGAAATTATTCACTCAGGCAAAGGAAAGAATTGAAAGTGAGTGGGTGATTTTTAAATTCGCATTGTTTGCCTATTCAAGGGTTTTTGGTGACGGACCTCGAAATTTTCAACCATGCTCAAGTGACGAGGACGACACCTGAGCATTCACCCATCTTTAAGAATTACCACACCACACCAACGCAAGAACAAATTTCGAAAAAGGGAGTTTTTATGACATAGTTAAAGAAATCACTCACATCGCGCGCATCACACACAAGTGCTATCGGCCTGAGGGAAACACGAAATTTCCATGGGGATGAAGTTATTCACTCGGTAAAACGAAAGAATTGGAAAGTGAGTGGGTGATTTTTAAATTCGCACTGTTTGCCTATTCGAGGGTTTTTGGTGACAGACCTTGAAATTTTCAACCATGCTCAAGTGACGAGGACGACACATGAGCTTTCACCCATCTTTAATAATTACCACACCACACCAACGCAAGAACAAATTTCGAAAAAGGGAGTTTTTATGACATTGTTAAAGAAATCACTCACACCGCACGCACGCACCCCCCCCCACACACACACAGGTGCTATCGGCCTGAGGGAAACACGAAATTTCCATGAGGGTGAAGTTATTCACTCGGTAAAAGCCCGTGCAACGCCGGGCTAAGCGGAGAGGAAAGAAACAAAGAAATAAAAGTAATTTCGGAAAATAATATTGGAAGTGCTGAATTTGTGAAGATTGAGTGAATATTAACGTCATACTGTTCAGCTACACGAGGCCTTTTGGGGACGGTTCACGTAATTTTGAACCATCGTCAAGTGACGCGGACGACACCTGAGCTGGCACCCCCTCTCCTAACTACCACACCACACCAGCGGGTGGACGTTTGAGCTCTCGACAGATTTTACGTGCATCGCTACCCTACACTGCGGGTCTTCAGTGGTACTAGGATCGAGAATTTGTTAAGAGAAGGGAAAATGTTAAGCAACAAAGCCATGACACGCACTCACGGGACATGCACTCACATCGTACGCGTGAAACCCCACAAAAGTGTTGGCGTTAGAATAAAAGGAAGAAATTAACATGGGTATTAAGTTATACCCTCGGTATAAGCCCGTGCAACGCCGGGCCATGAAAGCTAGTCTACACTATTAAAATTCGAAGGTAAACAAACGTATCTATGTATGTATCTATCTATGTGCGTCTATCTTCTCACGAACAGCACCACGCAGAAAGTCGCGGAAGGTACCAAAAGATCGGGAATTTTCCGGGGAAGCCGTATTGCCTATTTATATTCCGATATTGTAATTAGTTAAAAAGATATTAATTAAAAACCTTAAAACGCCGAATTATTTTACTCCTGCCGGTTGCTTACTTGGCGGAACTTCCCTTCCGTTTCGGCCGAGCGGTAATCTTACGTTTTCCACCATATTAAAATTGTCATCCGATTTTCGGTGTCGAAATTAGACAAAAAATAATTACAGAATCGGAAAGATCATTTATTTCGTCACGACACGGTGTAATTTTTTTTTTTAAATAACGATATTTTCTATTTTTTTCGAATTTTTTAATATAGTGTTAAAACTGATGCGTTTTTATGAAAATTATTTCTAAATCGTTGGGTATGAATTACTTTTCGTGTTATTAAATCGATATTCTACACTAATTAACTTCAAGCCTTTCTCTTTTAGATCCATTCATTTAAAAAATAAAATTTCCAAAACTTTTTTTTTAAAGAATTTTTAAAAAGTAATCTTAATTTTTACTTCACATTGAATAACTTCGTCATTTATGAAGATAATCTCACAAAACTTTTTTTCCGTGTGTACAGTAATATTATCCGTAACATATACGAAGATTGAAAAAATTTCTTCAAAATTACGGATTTTAAAAAACATTTTGTGATTTTCGTAAACTTATGTTTTTCTGAGAAATAAATTAAAAAGTAGTAATTTGTACATTTTTTATTTCAAAGTACGTTATTTTTGCAAATAGCTGGTGATGTTTGAGAGCATTAACGTAAAAATTATGCCCTTAAAATGAAGGTAATGATTTTTAAAATAATTTAAAATACGCGATTTTACACCAAACATTGGTTAACTGCGGTTGTGGCGGAGAGCGCAGAGCTCCCGCTACACTCAAGACTATAACTGCAGCACTACCGTGCGTGGTCAAAGCGAAGGAGGGTGTACGCCTCGCAGAAACCCGCCGGTCGATCTTTTCATACTTGTATTAAATTTTTTCTCCTACTGGACATTGCGTCGCCATACATTACTTTTCGTGTTATTAAATCAATATTCTACACTAATTAACTTCAAGCCTTTCTCTTTTAGATCCATTCATTTAAAAAATAAAATTCCCAAAACTTTTTTTTAAAGAATTTTAAAAAGTAGTTCTTATTTTTACTTCACATTGAATAACTTCGTCATTTATGAAGATAATCTCACAAAACCTTTTTTCCGTGTGTACAGTAATATTATCCGTAACATATACGAAGATTGAAAAAAATTGCTTCAAAATTACGGATTTAAAAAAAAAATGTGATTTTCGTAAACTTATGTTTTTCTGAGAAATAAATTAAAAAGTAGTACTTTGTACATTTTTTATTTCAAAGTACGTTAATGATTTTTTCTCATATGAATCAATATCGTTGCGTTTATATAAAAATGATTTTTAAAACTTTCAGAATCAATGATCTAAAAAATAAAAAGCCGAAAACTTTTTTGAACGAATTGTAATAAAACACTCAAAATACTTAAATCAATCATTTAATAATTTCTTCATTGAAAAAAAAAATTGTATTACATTTTTTCCCGTGTGTCGATTTTGCTTAAAAATTACGGATTTTTAAGATTTTTTTTGTGATTTTCGTAAAATAAAGTTTTTGCGAGAAATAATATAAGCATTATTTTTGTAACCTTTTTTCTTCAAAAATTATTGTTGTTTCCAATCAATATGTGAAAACTTGGAATTTTCAATTAAAAATTGAGCCATAAAAAATAATGAAAACTTTTAAAGACATTCTAAAGGCT
>BMAO01035823.1:0-146405 GCA_019973975.1 Trichonephila clavata | reverse complement strand
TTTAAGGTAACAGAACACCTTCGAAGAAATTTTTTGAATTAACCTGAATTTTGCCTGTTAATGCATATTTTATGACCTTATGGGTCTTTAAAATCAGAAAAACACCCAAGTAAAGTCTTATTAGTGCACATTTTTTCTGTGAAAGGGGTATTTTATGAAAAAATAAGCAAAAATAAGACTTTACGCAAAACATGATAACTGAAAATAAAATAAATATATTGACATTTTGTAAATTGAATAATATAGCATACAACCTTATCTAGGGAATAGACACTTATTTTGGTAATATAACCATTACGTGAGAAGCTATTGTGTTTCGAGCTTCTTAACGTTGAAATTTTCTTTAAAAGCTATTGTAATTTTCATTTTATTGCTGTATAAAAAATATTTCTACTCAACAATAAAATCTTAAGAGAAGGTCTATTCCTGTATTAGTATTTAAAAAAACATATATATAAAATTTTTATTTCATCCAAGCATAACTTTTGAGATATTGTGTTTTTGCGGTAAGAAAAAATGTAAAAAAACTCATTTTGAGAAAACGACAAAAATAACATTAAACTAATGCTGATTACAAGAAAAACACTTACTTTCTTATTAAAATGCACCAGATTTATAATTCTCTCCATCTTTAACTTCTAAAACAATATTTCTTTTCTTTTTTAAGGGCTCTTAAAATTTTCCTATGTTTCTTTGTTTTGGGTCTGCGTTATGAATCGATTCACGGATTCTGCATTTATCTAAATGTTTATATCCCCGTAAGGTAAACACCCAGGACTTTCATATTCATCTTATTAAAAACTTGAGGCACCCATTTAATCCCTCATTGAAATGTATAACAGCATCATACGACCCAAATTTAATTGTTTTGAGCGAAACAAATACTTCTTTCGGAACTTTTTGCCAGACTATTCCGTTAAAACACTCATTTGCATTTTTGCGTGCGTCCATGTAAGCACTTACTTAATATCTGTTTGTCGCATAGTTTAAATATACTGGTTATAATTTTATTTAAAACATCATTTGATAAACCAGCATATTTTGTGGTACATTTTGTTCCATTTGCCACCCCCCGCTGAAAATAACACCAGCTGTCTTTCCCTATTGGGCACTGACCATGCATCGGTTTCTTATCACTTGATGCACAGTGATATAACGCAGCAATTACATTTTGCTGCATGGCATTTAAGTTACGACATTACTGCGTACAGCAATTCCGTAATAATTTTGAAGTCGGTCGATAAAATTATCAGTTAATTTGCCTTTACCAGACAGTCCTTTAGTTTTTGTTTTTAGCTTTCTTAGACGCGAGCCCACTCTCTTTTGTACATGGCCAATGCACTCAAACTTTGTCACACTCTGTTCATTCCATAAGTGTCTTTCACACTCATGAAAGCTTTGAGTCACCATCTCCGTAATATTGCGTGTATTGAAGTCTGCGGTTTTTTTTCTGAACGAAGAAATATTCGTGAAGCCCCCACAATTTCCATTTTTGACGAAGATCCCGTGAAGTTACACTGACATATGTGGTCGGCTTTTACGACTCATATTCAGAGTTTCTTGGCATAGTCTGAAGTCTCTT
Source organism: Trichonephila clavata (assembly GCA_019973975.1). NCBI lineage: Eukaryota > Metazoa > Arthropoda > Arachnida > Araneae > Nephilidae > Trichonephila > Trichonephila clavata. The sequence continues at coordinate 144,823 of BMAO01035823.1, read as the reverse complement.
ACATGTAGGACAGTAGGACGACATAACTTCTACGTCTAACACCTTACCAGTATCAACTGATATTGCAGCAACACAACCATTCATAGACGTATAGCCTCTACGCTGCCATGTGCCATCCACAGATATGCCAACATTTTACAAAATCAGATGAAAAATTTTCTTTTATATCCACAATTTCAGTAGCAGCTTTTTTCATGGATTCCTCAGCTACTTCCTGGACCACTTTTAAAAGCTTTGCTTCCTGATTTTTGAAAGCAGTTTTTGTCAGTCGAGGCAAATTTAATGTTGAGCATAATTTAAATGCACCAGCAAAAACCCTTGCCTATCTGCCGCATACCATATACTAGCCTGGTATTTATGACTGGTGCATTTACAACTTTTTTTGATGAAGCAAATGCAAAGAAAAAGTCACAGCATTTACATTTTAGTGTAAAATGAGAGCATAATCCATACATGGAATCCTCAAAAAGCTCTACTTTTTCAGCAAAACATTTTGGGCAGCAAAGTTGAGAAAATGCATCCACAATAAGCTCAAGATCAATGATTCTGTTACCAAACAGAGGACCAGGCATTTCTTCTGCAGTTGACATACTCTCATTTCCCAATTTTGAAGAACTAGCAGTGCATTCAGGAACAGGTGTTGAATTGCTGTTATTTTCGGAAATTTTTGTGTATTTATTTCCAAAAAATTGTCTCTTACGCTTTCTAGCAATACTTTTTACCATTTTCAAGCAAAAATAAAACAGAATAGAATTATTTTTTAACTTTCTACGCTGTCGATTCTTTCAGTATGAAAATCAAAACATATATATAAACAAAGTCACTAAACAACAAATTTGATGCCAGATTTCCTACATAAAAAAGGAAAAATGTATTTCCAAATACATTTATATTTATTCTCAAATATTCTATTTTAATTTCTGACAAAATATTTGTATATTAATTTTCATATTTCATGTCATATACCATGAAAGAGAAACGTAAACAAACAATTTGGGCCACTTCCGGTTAGCAGAAAGGCATTTCCGGTCAGAGAAATTCATGATCAAGTAATATTAAAAAAGCTGTAACTTGGCTTCTAATTAAGCTAGAAACAAAATTTTTACAGATTTAGAAAGATAAAAGATTGAATTTTAATATTTGATCAAAAACGAAAAATCCATACTTTGACCGAAAATTGAGTTTTAAAGGTGTTCTGTCACCTTAACCAGCATACGAATAACGCGTCAAATAACATGTGTAAAAAGTAGGTATTGGGTAACGTCTTACGGTTTGATTCACTACATCCTCTGAATTCAAAACATTTCATACCAACTCAATAAAAATTTTAATTCATCTCTTTGATCTGGAACGAAACCAGGGGGCTGAGTGGTAGTGTATCACACTTCCACACCACAGGCTCAGGGGTCAAATACCGGGCTGGTCAAAGTCAACTCAGCCTTTCATCCCTGCAGTGGGCCGATAAATGAGTACCAAAATTGCTTGGAAACTAAACAGTGGGGGGTTGTGAGTCACACAGACCACCTAATTGGAACATCTGCTCATGCACCTCAGTGCCCAAGGTCACGAGTATTGAGTTGGGCACGGTAGGCCTTCGCCCTCATGGGCTGTTGCGTCACTGAGTTTAATTTGGTTTTGGTCTTGAAATCGTGATCAGCACGTTATTTCAAACCTTGATGCCAAAATAGACCCTCCGTGTTAAGGCTTACGCATGTTAAATCTGTCAAGTCCTTCCGTTGTCATGGTTCGAAGAGGAGGGTACCAGCTTAGATGTCGTAATCATCACTTACCCGAGGTGCAAAATTACGACGTCCTTCTCCAATATCTCTAATAACTGTTGCTTTATAGTACGACGTTAATATAAATGCTCACTCACTTCAAACTATTATTTTTGAATGCAATTTTTATTTTTATTTAAGTTGTTCGTTTTATTTTAGAACGAAATACAGCTTTAGTTGTACTTGAGTGCTCGTAGAAGTTCAAAAAATGAATTCAATTCTAGACGAAGAATTTATTTCTCCAGGTCCGACAAAGTTCCCGTTCCTTTTGAAATGTTATTGAAATCAAAAGGAATATGGGGGGAAATATGACAAATGTGACCCCAAGCAAAGAAAATTTGGTTCTTGGGAGTGCTGATAGATACGGCCATATTGAAATATATACTTCGTCCAACTCCAACTCAAGAAAATAAACGCAAGCCATTCTTAGTAGAAGATATTCAATTTAACAAGTGAACCATTTGCTTTTCAGATCTAAAATATGGTTTTTCTTCGGCGAATAAAAAGAAACCGCAATGCACAAGATGAGCCGGAAAACATACCAAGTAACGTATTTTTATGTATTTCGAAACAAAAAATCATATTTTTGAGAAACATTACTGAATGCAGAAAGGAACTTGTATTTCGAGAAATATTGCGTTTTCAAGTCCTAAGTACCCATTCTCTTTCCATTTTTGAAAAAAGTATTTTCTTAGAAAGGTTTCACAACATACTATTTGAGAATTAGAGATATATTGGGATTTGTGGATTATTCGAAAATAAAATCGTATTTCTAAATCTTATTTTTAAATGATTTAAGTCAGAATAATATTTTAAATTAGTGTACTTATTTTTTTACTTGAATCATTGTAAATAATGCTCCCGTTAGAAATATTTTCAATAAAAAATATTTTTATATAACTCCAGAAGATCTCTATAAACTTGTTTCTCTTAAAACGTAGAACTGGATAAATTTAAATGATTTAATTCGCTAAAATTAAAATAAATCTAAGAACATTTTTCTTGGTTGCTTAAACTTTATGCACCACTTTTGACAGTTTTATGTTCAAAATAAAGTTACTCAAATAATTTAAAATTAGAAGAGAATGTCAAAATATTAGAAAGTTAAAAGTTTTTAACGTAATTTAATGTAATAGATTTTTGTTTCTTTTATATTATTCAGATTCACGTTATATATGAGCATATAACTTAAATCCATAACATTTAGCGCATATTCTTTTCATAACACGTATTACTTTACTGTATCTTATTATCTATAAAACAAAATCTCTTGCAAGTAAATTCGACTTAACTAAAGCTTTTAGTGCATTTCAAAAACAATTCCATCTATGTTTTAAGTATACTACGAGAATTATTGAGAAAATAAAGTACGATTAGTTGTAAGAAATGAAAAATACAATACGAGGGTGGTCCCATAAGTACCCGGCCTGACCTAGAGATGGCCGTATTTGTTTGAAAAATATCGCTGTATTATTGAAAGTACGTAATCTATAAAGCATATTTTTCAAGTTTGAAGACACCACGTTGTTTAATATTTGTTTGGCAGCCCTCAATAGTGAACGTTTTCAATTAATTTGTGAAAATGGAGAAAATTGGTCATCGTTATGTGATACAATGCTTTTATTTTAAAGGCCTTATCCCATCCAATATAAAAGCTGAACTAAATTCTACTCTGGGTGGGTGGGTAAGCTCCTTCGTTTACAACAGTAAAATATTGGGTACCAGAGTTTTAAACGAGGCCTTACGGGCTGTCAAGACAAAGCATTGCAGTGATCGATCAAATGACGTGACGACTCCAGAAATAGTGAAGAAAATCCACAAAACGTTACTGAATGATTATCGGCTGAAAGTGCTCGAGCTAGCAAGCATAGTAGGTATTTCAAAAAGTGCGGTACATTGCAAATTATTTGAAAATTTGGACATGAGAAAGCTGTGTGCAAGATGGGCGTCGTGGTAGCTTGCAATCGAGCAAAAACAGTGTCGTGAAGATGTTTATTTGAGTGTTTAGCGAAGTTTTACAGAAACAAAGCAAGCAGAATTTTTGTGCCGTTTCATAACCATGGATGAAACATGGGTTCATCATTTCACACCCGAGATAAATGAACAATCAAAACAATGTGTCATGGCATATAACCTCCCCTAAGATTATCATCTCCCCGTCTACCGTTACTTGTTTCTGGACGTGTAGGCGGATTAACGAATTCAAGAGACATCATTACAAATCACTATATTTATTGATATCTCTTAATCAAGGAAAGTTACACACACACGATTCAAATTTAAGAATAATAAAACACAGTGGAGTATGAGAAGGGGTTACTATTAGCGGAACTACGGAATCGGAACTGAATCCACGAAAGATCAGCACGTACAATTACAGCTAACACACGTACACGTATACACAAGTTTCTAAATCACTAACCCTAATCTTGTACTTCGGCAGGTCCGTCGTGGTAAATAACTTAATGCAGGCTGGATCGGATAAAGGCTAGGATCCACACTCGACTTTCCAATTTCAACCTTCAGCTCCTCAGCTTAGCTCTTCGCATCACTACTCACTAAATCTGTCAACAACTGCGTGTTGATTTACCGAGGCTTCAATTCATTTTACTTCAAAAATCTAACTCTTCACTTTACTACTCCCTCCCTTTCACTTTACTACTCTAACTCACGAAACCCGAACTTATATACAATATCTCATTTGCATAAATCACGCTTTGGATCCCGGTGGAGATTGGTTGAAATAAATAAACTTTTAAGAAAAATAGAGACTGTCATTTTAAGACCGTATAGATCCGTCACAAATGGACTTAAAAGGGAGAACCGACTCCAAATAAGGCGAAGACCGTTCCATCTGTAGGCAAGGTCATGGCGTCGGTTTTTTTGGGATGTGCGTTGGATCATTTTCATTGACTATCTTGAAAAAGGAAAAAACGAACTTATTGCAACGCTTGAGCGAAGAAATCAAGCAAAAACTGCCACATTCGGCTAAAAAGAAAGTGTTGTTTCATCAAGACAATGCACCTGTTCACAAATCCGTTATTACAATGGCGAAAATTAATGAATTTAAGTTTGCATTGCTACCTCATGCACCCTCGGATTATACTCTATTCCCAAACTTGAAAACAAATGGCTCAGTGGTCAAAGATTTTTCAAGGATGAAGAAGTGATGTCGGCAGTTGTCTATTTTGAGGAGCAAGACACTTCTCATTATAAAAAGTGTATCGACTTATTGAGCATCTCTTGGGAAAAGTGTATAGAGCTGAAAAAAGGGTTACGTTCAAAAATAAATATTTTTTTTTTTCAAAAATTTTGTGTTTTCTTTGTTGGTCGGGTACTTCTGGGATCAACCTCGTATTTATAGTGGAAAAAACAATTATGTTACATACCTTGAAGCCTCTTTACTTCTACATAATCATTTCCTTCATTTAAACATTTGTCATATTTGTCCACGAGTCTTAGAATTCCCATGTTATACTATTCAGTAGCTAGATTTTTGAGCTTTGTGTTCACAGCGTTCAAACAAAAATACCGATAGTCGTGACTGGTTAGAGTTTACTAAATTTTCTCTTAGGAGAGGAAAATGATAATTCTTCTGTGAAAAAATAGTAAGAGTTCCGCAGTGGTCAGCCCTTTTGAAGAGATAAAAAAATCGGAAATGCAGTGCCCCTCTGATTTAATGCACTGGTGGCAGAAGAGTTATAAAGAAATTCTGAAGCTCGTCAGCAAATACGATAAGTGCTTAAACATAGGTAGCGATTACGTAGAGAAATTGAAGAAGTTTCAAGGTATATAACAAAATTTCTTTTTCAATAAAAATTTTGTTTTTCACTTTTGTAACTAAATGGTTTTTATTTTTTGAATAACCCTCTTATATTTTTGCGTAAATTTTGATCATGCATGACCTACTACAGTGTTTCTCAAACTGTGGGAAGCGCCCCCCTAGGGAGGTGTGATAACCCTACGAGGGGGGCACGAGCATACCGAAAAGTCAAAAGTAAAGTATTTGAAAAATTACAAATTTACTGAAAGGAATCAAAACAAAATATGCAATCCGACATAATAATAAAATTAAATACACATTTACACTGATATAATATACTTATAAATGTATTTGAACTGCACAATGTATTTGCTAATAAATCTCACAATACTAAGTTAAGAACAAGTTTAATAATTACTAGTGATTCAGATAGGCTTGCCATATACAAAATTTAATACTTATCTTGATAATCTGTACGGCTTATAATTAAAATCGTATTGTACCTTTAACGTCAAAGTGCATTATTATTGCATTCAATAATTGCTTTGTGTCAAGGGAGGCGCGATGAAAATTATGATTGAAAATTGGGTCGCCAATAGTGAAAGTTTGAGAAGCTCTGACCAATTATATTTCTACACACCTCTTCAATTCGTTGTTTCTATAATTTTATACAAAGTTTCTCTTAAGTTTTGATATCATTTTTAGATTCATAGGTGTGTCGAAATGTTTAAAATATTACTAAGATATCTGAATAAAATTTATTCCTCTGATTGATAGTAAATTATTAATGTATATTTTTTAGTTTCAGGAAGTCGTGGATTAAAGCAATCTGTAACGTGGAAATGATAGAACCTCGTTCTAGGATTAAGTTTCTTCATTTGAAATGTTACAGTGTCCGGCAAATCTCCTATGGAATGAGCATTGCTTATGGAAATGATAGCTGATCATGTGACACTTTGTGAGGTGGAAAAGAAATGTTCAAACTGGCTACGTGACCCTCACAGTCGATCCAAGAAATGGAAGCCCGTCATTCATTGAGGATGCTGCTACATTGAAGAAATATCAATACTGTATCCTATTAGACAGAAGAACAACTATCCAAATGATCATGAACGAAAATGATCAGAGTAGAGTGTGAAAAATTACTTAAAAAGTATTTGTACACATGTCAAAGTCATCAGCGCGCTAGGTTCTATTATTATTCGCTCATTTTTAAAAGCAACACGATTAGACTTGACAAGGGAAATGTTGAGTCTTTTGAAGCAAGGCGAAGAAAATTTTTCTTAGCTCGTTGGTAACAATAGACGTGTCTTGTATTTTTCAAAATGACCCAGTGACAAAAAGGAATGAGCGCTCACGCCTCCTTCCATGAAGGCTAAGATGTAGAAGTTTGCATAAAAAATAATGTTCTCTGTGTTTTGAATCTTCCGGGTACACATTTTAGCAAAATATCTTGAGAAAGGTCAGATCAGCAATAGCGCTTATAACTACATATAACTGGACAAATTACGTGACACTCTGATCACCAAATGCGTCCTCTTGCCATCTTATTCTCCCGATCTTGAATCTCAGACTACTTTTCTTATTTTCAAGACTCAAAAAACCATTGAGAGGTCTGAAGTTTAACAACACAAATGATGTCATTCAAGAAACAGAATAATAGGTTTTGACCAATCTGTGATTTCTACTATGATGACTTTCAAAATATCGAGATACAATCTGAAATAAATGCATAGCCTTGAATGGTGATTATATGGACAAGAAATCTAAAGAATAACTAATAAAAATATAACCTAATTATTTTTTTAACAATAATTAAAAATTGACCCGCGATATACTATACCCCTTGCATATATATATATATATATATATATATATATATTATATATATATATATATATATATATATACATAAAGTTTCCTAGATGCTTCATAATTTATTTTAAGTTTATTTCGATTTTGAAATATTTCAAAATATTGTAAAATTATTTGTCTTTTGTGGGTTAATAAAAAAAAGTATCCTTTTATTCAAATTTTGAACTATAAGAACTTTGTTCCGTTTTGTTATTTTATCTCAAAAATTCATTGAGCTTTTTAATATCCTGAGAAAATAAACATTGTAAATATTCACTAAAAATCAAAAGTGCGAACGAGGAATAGCTTAATTTCAGAATTCTTATTTTATCAGTTTTAAGAAATATGCTTGTATAATTCTCAATTTTTTTTTTTTTTTTTTTTTTTTTTTTTGCATGATTTATAAAAATTTTACATTAAAAAAGCTTTTTTTCATCATTTAGTAAACACAAAATGTAACAAAAAATTTTCGATACTAAATATTTTTTAATGAGTTTTTTAAAAAATATTAAAAAAATTTATGTATCGGACACAAAGAATAATACTTATCATCTTAACAAATATAAAAATAAAACGATTACCCTTTTTTTCTATTTTTTAGCAAGATTTCTAAAAAAGTGTTTATATATGATGAAAAGATTGCTATATGAAATAGTATTCCTAATTAATATTCTAAAATCTGTAGTATATCAACTAACAATTAAAAAAATGATTGATTCAATTCATCATTTATTAAAAATATTTATAATCTGTTTTAATGTCACTCTTTGAATGTTAGCATTATTCAATTAAAATTATACAGAACAAAAAATAATAACACTTTATTACATAAAAAGAAACTATAATACTTCTGATACTATTAAACATCTAATAATAGAATATTAATAAGAACTTATAAAATCCTAACAAAAAGTTTCGAAAAACTTACATGATTTGCTTTTTGAAAAAACAAATTTCTTTCTTAAGTTCTGCTTCCTACTTTTCTATTAAAATATCACAAGAACAAACAAACGAAATCGTTTGCACAAACTATTTTCTGAAAGAATGCACAAAAGCAATTAAATCATTAAAACTGAGTAATGGTCACACAGCGAATTAAATCCCTAAAGCTCTAGTTAGTTTTCAAATTAATTAATTAAATTATTGTTTCTGATGAATTTCGAGAAAGATAAATAGCTAAATTTAAGCAATATTTCTACATTAATAAATCGAATGATTCTACAAGTTAATTTCTTAAAAGTAGGAAAAAAATTAATCGTTTGCTATTAAAAATTTTTTTCCACATAAAAATGAATTCTGTAAAATAAAAACGCACAAATAAAAACTTTTCTAAAAATCATTCATTAAAATTTTTGAAACACTTCTCATTACATATTTAAAAACTGTTTTAAAAACTTTTTTTTTCTTTTTATTACTCTTGTACTCCAGTCTGATACCACAATTGCTAGTCTGGTTTGAGCCTGAACAGTTCTTTTTCTTTCAGAGAGAAAAAGAACACATGACAAGTGGGGAGAGAAACAACAGGTGATCTCCATTTCAGGTTTATGAGAAGAGCGGATGAAGAAAGTCCTTTAATCACGCATACCGAATAACAGGCATCTTAAATGAGAAACAGCATCGGATTATCGTAAAATATAATGAGCAGTTAGCGGTTTCAAGCGGCTTCTCTCAGTCAATTTCAATGACAAATCGATGAGATATATTCAAAAGAAATGTCTCTTTGTGGTTGTTTAGCATCTGGATTTCTTGTAGTTTATATTGTATAAAAAACTCATGATTTTTGTTTCTATAGCTGTAATACATTACCTAATAAATAAACAGCAGAATTGTTTATACAGCTGTTATACTCTAAACTGAATCTTTTTTCAAATTAATTCATTCGTTCTTTGCTAATTATGTTTGACATTTCACAAGTTATTACAAATTGAAACTTGACTTTTGGCAACTTTGAGTGATTGACTACGGTTTAGAAGCATGATTTTGAAAAACAGCACAAATCAACAATTATATATAATTGGTTCCTAAGGCCAGGAGTTTGCTATAGAACTACTGTGGCTAATATATATACTTTTTACTATCATGACTAGTTATCTTAGGATTATAACTGTTTTGTGTATATTTTTAAATTATGTATATATATATAATGTATGTGTATGTATGTATGTATGTACTTATATATATGTACTTATATAGTGCCATTTGAGTTAGAATATTCATAAGAAATTGTGTGAAGAATATTATTACAAAATAAATTATTTAAATGTAATTTTGTGCCAAAAAATAATGGGATAAGTATATATTTTCAAACATTCTCCGTTTATGAAAAATGCTTCCATAACAAAAACATATTGCCTATATATAACTAGGAGTACTAAAACCCCGGTGTTAAGCTAAAATTTTTGAAATATATAATTTAGAAGTGGATTTATTCATATTTTATTATATGAGAGTAGTGAATTTTTAACAAAAAATGCCGGTTATTACTTGAATTGATCATAGCTCTGAAAATATTATTATTATAGAAGTATTTTCCATAAAAATATTTCAGAAACTACGTCTTTCCTTTTTCATTGTTTGCCCAATAATAATTTATAATTTTTTTTCTTATAATAATATTTTTAGAATAACTTTACATGTATATTCTATTTCAAGTGACACTAAATACAAAATATAATTAATTTATAATATTTTTTTCAAAATTATGGTTTCGAACGAAACTTAAAATATAAACCTTTTATAAATGAAATTCATATACAACCCAGCAATTTTGTTAAACTAATTTTTTTCCGACAAATCAGCTGAGTGATGTAAAAATTGCGAAAATTTGAAAAGTAGTTGAATTTTTTAAGTAGAATTTTTAATAGAAAATGTATATTATTTTCTTGGTAATTTTTTTAACATAGTTTTGAAATTTAAAAATGTAAAAAGAAAACAATTAATGTAGTGATGTTTTGATTGATAGTGGAAAATTACTTTTTTTCCAGAATATAAATGTATAATCATAATAAATAGGTTTCGGCGATATATATAGATCGTTTATTTTCTTGATGTGAATTCTTGCATTTTCCGACAAAAATAAATTTGAAACAAAAATTGGATTTTGTGCAATCAATAAATTCTTAGATTCCACGAAAAATGCAATTCCCATTTGTTCTTCTTAAATTCGAAAGAATAAATTTAAAATATTTTAGATTATGTCTGAAGTGTTATTAAATCATCGATTTTTTAAAGAAAAAATATAATAAATTGTGGATCAATTTTGTATAGTCGATTTTTTCCCCAATTTCTTTTGAAAAAGCTTAGCTCAGAGATGAACAGAATAATTATTTAAAGAGACTAGTTAAAAAGAAAAAATTCATTTCCGAAAAGTCAATTTTTTTAGATTCAAAACCAATGAATTTGTTTGGCAAAGTATAATTTTTTTTATTAAATAGTTGGAATACTTGGAGCAAAAGCACTTTAAGAAATAAAAAGTTATTTTAATTTAAACTACTATAACTAAGAGAAGCATGAAACAGAATATGATTTTTGTCCTTTTAATGCATTTACAGCTGATTTGATTGAGTAATTTAATTTAAGGCATGAAAAAATTCGATGGGGAAAAAAAATTTAATTTCGCGTTTCACTTAACTATTATAATTCGATTTCTTCAAATACTACATGGCTTTTTATGTAAAAAATTAAACATTTTAACTATTTATAAATAGAAATAAAGTATTTCAACTTATTCCAAAAAAATATGCTTTACCGAAATAATTATTTTACTGTTAACGATTCAGAAGGGAAAACATGAAAGATATTATAATACAAAAGTTAAAAGAAAAATCTCTTTAGTATTTTTAACGATACAGAACTATGAATAGAAGCACTACTAAAAGTTTAAGTGCTTTAAGATCTCATTAGAAAATTATTGCTTTCTTTCCACATTCTATAGAACAAGAAATAAAATATTCATGGAAAAAAAGGTCAGAAAATATTTTACGGAATGTAAATTTGATAAAAAAAAAAAAAATGCAATATTTATGGTAATAAAATAATATGAATATAAAATATATTACATCCACATAATTCACGAGCTCTGTAAACTTTTCAAGAGCTTCTTCAAAGTATTGCAGAAAACGCACAAGAAAAATAAACTTGGAAGAAATACTATTAGCTTTAATATTTACGCATATACAAGTTTATATGCACTTATATATATCTGTAGTTATACATAAAAGTTAAAATTAAATATAATTTTAAAGTTTGTACAAATATCTAAATATATATTTAATTTTTTTTTAACCGAATATTTAATTATAATATTGTGTACCGTTGGAAATGTGTTCCAGGTCTTAACATGTAAAAAAAGTTAATGCAGTAAATCGTACAGTTTAATGAACTTAATTTTTTTAAATTTAATAATAATTATTATTTTTAAAAACTATTAGTATTAAATGTCTGCATATTAACCATTTTAACTATATGTATATTAAGATTTCATATGGACATTGTAAAGAAAAATACTTGATACATTTTAAACATGCATACTAATTATTAGCATTAATAAACTTCCATCAAAAATTAATTTAGAATACAAGACTGAAAAATACAAGAAATGAAAGGCATTGTATTAATAAAAAAGTACTGTCTAAAGTCTGTTTATGTGAATGTTAATAAACGTGAAAGCAATTATAAGATTTTAATAAAAAGCAATTTTACTGAAAATATATTTTGAAACTATATTTATAAATCTAGCATTAATCGAACAGATGATCTTTACTGAAGAGATAGATGTCGTTCTAATAAGTATTAGAATAAATATAAGCATATTTTTCAAATCGGAAATGCTAATGTATAAAAAATTAAAAACGCATAATAATAATTATAAATGTTAATTGAATTAAATATTATGACATAAAACATGTTGCCATCTGCACTAGAAAAAAGGTTTAAAAACAATTTATTTAAATTTTACTCCTTCAGAAGATAGCTAGAAAAATTAAATATTTACATTTAATTCAATATTTGAACGAATTTTGGAAATACTTTCTGCTATACCGAATTTTTTCAGGTACACCTTACGATGCAATAAAATATATATAAAAAGCACTTAATTGAAGATTTCGTATGAATATTACGTATTGACACTGTAATGTTATTAATATAATGTAAATAAAGACGTTTAAAATACTTTAGCTTACACAGGCTTCCATAAAATTAAAAAGTGTTCATAACAACGGTTTAATATTCAAAATTTTCATTCACATAGTTCTATGATAAATTTTAGAAAAGCAATTCCATTTAATGTTTAATGCAAAAAATATGACTGCAACAATAAGTTACACTAGACAATTCATTAGTTATATTTATTTTTCAAACGCCGCTTTAGCGCATTTGAAAGGCTTAAAACTGTTTATTGAGCTATACAGAAATTCTTTAAAAATCAATCTCTACAAATAAACGCTGACAAAATATTTCAAACGATAGTGAGATATTTTTAGAGTGAAAAAGTCCTTTTAATGAACAATGGATAAAATAAAATATAGTGGAATAATAATGGAAGGAAATAAACAACATTACAATTGTTATTAATTGTCTTTAAAATGTTGTTCACTTGCTTATACCTGAAATAAATGCAAAACATTTCGCTTTACACGAGTGAAATCTTTGTTCTATTGTGGATATTTCTGTGATAACAAAAAAATGCACCTTTCTATTGACAAAAGAATTCAAAGAATAAAATAAAATAAGCCATTTTTGCGAATTAATAGTAGTTATTTAAATTGTATATTGAGAAAAAGGCTTTAAAAAAACCATAGAGAGTGTGTTTTGTCTTGTCTCTCTTCAAAGTTTTCCTTTTAAAAATTATAAAATTATTGAAGTTTTTTAAATGTTCCATTGAAAAATAATTTTCACTTATTGTTTTAAAAAATTGAAACTAAAAACAAATAATTTTGATGCATTTATTATTGCAAATCAATTGAAACTACATGCACATTTTCAACTTGTTCTTTGCATTAGTACAAGACGTAGCTCTTCAAATGCTTCGCAGGAGTAACAAGAATTTCAAATTTCTTGAGACAAGATATAGTACCATTAAAAAATGAAAACATTCTACATTCCCGGGATAATAACTCAAAATATATAAATATAGAATTATTAAAACTATACTTCTCCTTTAACCATTTTTCTTTTGCATAGTGTAGTTAAATAAGCCTAAATTAACAATTCGACTTTTAATAAATTTCTTCTTTTAGTACACAGCCTTAAAAAATTAGGATTAATTAAAAATAAATTAAAGTAAACGGTCTTATAAAAATATTTCGATGAAAATAAAACTGCAAAAAAAAAGAACAAAAAAAAAACTTTCTGTGTTAAAAGTTTCCTTTATAAATGTGAAAGCAAAAAAAGAAGTTGCAATGTATATACTTGTAATTCTAAATATTTTAAATATTGTTTACTAGCTTTTCATGCATGCATAAATTGGAACAAATAAAAACTACCATGCAATCTTCTTCTGGAAAAATAACTATTTGTTTTTACAAATGATTTTCCAAAAAGAAAAACAAATTTCCTGATCGGATTTTTTTATATTTAGATACGAATACTTATAATTTTCGTCTCATCTGTAGATAGTTCCTCTTTAAACTTATAAAAAAATTTAGGAAACGTCTTATTTCTTCGTAAAATAAATAATTTTCATTTTTTGTGTGAAAGTAATTAGAATAATTACTTATTAACATCATATTGAAAATACTCATTTTCTATATTAGCATTGTATCGTTACATGCTTAATACTACCATGGATATATCAGTGAGGTTTTAAAAAAGACATTTACTTTAACAATAAAGAGAATGGAATATCATGTATAATAAATTGGTTCTGAGCAACAACAAAATTGTAAGCAAAAATTGTACATTAAAATTAAACGAAGAACTAAAGTTCTATTTCAATAAATTGTTGTGCAACGAAAACAATTTCTCCGATTTTTTTTTATTTATTAAATTAGCTCTGAGGTAATTAAAACGCACAGTTCATAAAGACAAAATTCATTGTTTTCACCTTTTGTTAAATGCATAGCATTTTCAGAGATTGGTAATATAACTATCGTTTGTCAATGTATAAAAATTTAAATCTTTGTACAACAAGAGTTAGTGAATTATTCTAAGACATTGAATATATTTATAAAAATTAACATATTAAATTTAATGCATTGTTATAATGTTATTCTGGAACAAAAATATGCAATAATAATTATTCAAGATATTTGAACTTTTTCAAATACATGACATTTAATTTACGTATTATGAAACATTACCACATATCATTATGGAAAAACATCTAAACACCAATTACATCACGATAAAATATAAAAGAAATTACTTTAAACGTAATCAAAACGAGGACTACGGTTTTTTTTTTTCTTTTTTTTTACATATCTATACGAAATAGTTATTTAATCTATTTATTTACTTACGCTAACCATATATTAAATAATTCAGAAGAAATGCTATGAAAACTACTGGTATATAAATTAAAAATTTTAAATTGTTGCAATGTTAGAAAAATTAAATTAACATTAAGAACCATTATTAAAAATATCATTAACTGTAGCGTGTTTTCTAAACATAAGTTATATAGAGCTTAGTGCAATGGTAAACCTTTTCCTTCTTTTGAATTGAGAAACGATGGCTTAAATTTAACATTTTAAAGGATTTATATTTTAAAATCTCATTTTATACACATTTTACATATTTTAGAGAAATTTTTTTTAGTTTCAAAAGTATAACTAATTGTATACTTGATAAGTGGAAATTTCAGTTAATATGATGAATATGCCTTAATTACAATGAATTTAAGTTCTTCAGTAGCAGTAAATAAGATTATGTTTTGCATAAAAATTTATTTCAGTTTAAGGTATACGACTACCCTAAAATTGTGAATTTTGCCAAAAATTGGCAAATTTTCTTTTGATTTTATTTTAATGCCCTCTTATTAGCTTTATAAAAATACCAAGTTTATCAATTTCCGTTCCCTAGAACAAAAACTACAAGTGTTTTAGTAAAAGCAGATGCATTTTAACCAAGATGTCATATTTAAAACGCGTTTACTCGAAATGTGTTTGCTTTTAATGCTCAAAGGGCCAGCGATTGCTAAAAAGTTTTGAAATAATAACTGAAATTTTTTCTGTAAGTTCTGTATAATAGTGGAAGTGTTTTAACCTTCAGATTTATCAATCACTGTTTTATTACAAAATTTACAGTCCCTTATGAGAATATAATCACTGTTTTTTTTAGGCAATTTCATATAATAACTGAGATAAATTGCTCTAGCTTTTGTAAAAAAGAAACTATCCTTATCCTGAAGGTTATTTCAAAAATGAATAACATATAGCAACATATCAGAATTGAAAAACTGAAAATTTGTTTATAAACTTTGATACAGAATGGACCCCATTTATGTTACTTTTTGTAAATTTTTACCAGTTGTTTCCCATTTTAGTAATAATAATATATGTTTCTCTTCTTAATTTTAACATATATTTCTTAAAATGTACTAAATAAATCTAAAAATCACAAAAAAAAAGTCCCCATATCTCTATTTTTTTTTTAAAAAAGTTGTCGATCCTTAAATCAAAATCGAGCAAAAGCAGAAGAGAAATATACTACAATAAATATAGGAGCAATAAATTGACAAGTTAAAACGTTTTATTCTTAAACAAATTGTTAAATTAATAATAAAATAATCAATATCGTAACATCGCTACAATATCAACATTATACTCCCTCCTAATCAATTTCTTCGTTGAATTCTGATAAGATTATTAAGTTTTCATTTAAACCCGATAATCTCTCTCTCTCTCTCATTTATATCTTACTCTACTCTGCAGTCTAATAATATTTCTTTTTAATAATGTATTTATATACATTGGTATAAATCGTATATATTAAATATCCGCGATTCACATTCAATTTGATTTGATTTGATTAATCCCTGCTCCGTAGCAGTCTATCCTAGTTCTCTCTCTCTAACCGAAAACCTAAACTATATAGGATAATCTTAATTAACATAATCATGTTTTCTTTTTCTAAGCGGGGTTTTATAATAAAATAATTTTTAATTACCAGAAATTCCTTAAGAGGACAATTAGAAGGAGCTAAGATAGAACCGTCACAGCACGTGTTATCCTTTCATCCAGTTGCGCTACATCCTGCGCAAAAGGGGTACGAAAACTTGGTCTTATGTAAAAGTCCCGTTTTTGGATAACACTTGCTGCTAATAAAAAACGTTGAATAGCTGTGGCAGGAACTGGACTAGAGTATACAATAGGAACTGAAGTATGCAGTGAAACCAAGATTTCCCACACAGAACACCAGTAAAATATGCAAATAGGTCTAGAATTTTTGTTTTTGTTTTTTGTATTCTTTCATATGTTCTTTTTGCTGTGAATTAGCCTTAGTTCTTATATTACAGCGCTCACAAATTTTGGAGGTAATTATGAATAATCCTGTATATCACTCAGAAATGACTAAAACGCATTGAGATTGTTTTATAATTTTTCTTTATTTTTAGAATACTGTAAAAACTTTTAAATAAATTTGAATTAATAAAGATAATTTGAATGTAAAGTTGGCCGATTTATAAAATTAGGAATTCGCAAGTGTGATGGATGTCCCCTGACATCCACTAGTGATTGGTTGTTGGAATGAAGAGAAGCTATAATAAAAACAAATCAATTTTATTATTTTATTAATCAATTCAAATGACCCAGGGTAAGAAATGCACATAAATTAAAGTATTGGGACAAAAGCGCAGTAGACCAGACATTTAATATTTAATTATGAGTAGAATCACTTACTTTTGGAACGTTTGGTAATCTACGTTCTAAATAATCGTAATTCTTTTCTCAGATAATAGACTTCTGGTCTATTTGATTCTAATTCAAATATCCTATTGACTAACCATCAATTATCAATCTGGAATATTAATTAATTAACTAACGAGTCACTCTTTTCTAGCTTTCAACTACTGTACTTTAATCACTAACTTCTATCAACCTAACGACTAATCTCTCTCTCTTTTTCGAACCTAGAAGTTAGTGCTTAAATATACGACATGATTTACATAAACCGCATCTTCTTCTTCGAGGGAAAGTTTTCAATGTAAAAATATTTAAACCAATCGGTTTTCCCCGAGAGGATTAGTAGGAGGCTCACGAATAGACTCGCTACACACGTTTTGATCGGTGTTTAAAATTAATGCTTTTTATCCTCTCGCAAAACACACACAAGTTAATCTTTTCCCACACAAAAAATTAATCTTTCCCCACGTGTAAAACTTTTTTTTTATACAGCTAGAATTAATTCAGAAACTAACAGCGTTAAAATAACTTTTTGTATTTGCACTTTTTGACGCTTATCTGACTTTTTTTGCAAAATACTTTTGACAAATAATCCGAATCACCTTGTGCATACCGGTACATGAACATACTGGTGTCCAGTATCAGACGTGATCGCACTGATAAATTTCACGAGAAAGCAACACCATAAAAATAACTTAAACTATTTGTGTAATTCGTCTATTTCCAATAAACACCCGTGTCCTTTAAAAGTCACAGGGTTCCTTACCGGTTTTCAATGGGTGTGGTTGGTCGAATTTATTTAAATATATACGCAATTAACTTTTAATTATATAACATTTAGCATAGCGTAATATATTACCATCATACAATTCAGGGTACAATACATTATTATATAACATAGGTTAATTATTAGAATAGTTATAATTAAATGTAATTAACGAAATTTCATTTATTTTCTTACATAATAATCGTTAACTTTGTACATGTATGATATTGCTAAAATAGTTAAAATGTCACAATTAAATTAGTTAATTGAGATAAAGAATTGCTTGATGAAATGTTTGACATATTATGCAATTTTAAGTGACTTTTTATTGTTTTTTCGATTTCACCTCTGTGTTACATTTACCAACTTACATTTGTGTATTTTTCAACTTAAAAAAGTATGAAAAATGTTTTAAAAATATGCCATTATGGGAAAAATTAAACTGAACAATGTTTTAGTGAATATATATATTACACAGCTTATAATCTCACCTTCTTCTAAAAAGATAAATATAGAAAGTGCTTGTTTACTGTCTTTCTCGTATTACATTTCATGAGTTTTATTCTTGGACAAATAGTTCATTACAAAAGCTGGTGTGATACTAATAGAAATTATAAATATCAGGAAATTAGTTAGAAATAATTTAAATTATTTATTTGTTGAAATTTTTATCTGGAAACTCAATAATGCATGTAGAAAAAAACCTTAAGAATCTGTTGCTAAATTGTGAAATGACAAACTGGAAATGAAATTGATGACTTGTTTTAATTATTTATTTTTAATTCGTATCATGTTGTCCTGTTGATCATATATCAGCGAAGAACAATGAAGATGTGGTTTAAAATAAAACAATTATATTTCTATTTTTTTTGGAAAATATATAATTAAATTAATTATAAAATATTACGAGTAGTATCCTTAGAACCTTAATGCTTCAACAAGGAGCTTAAGGTGGTGATTTTTCAAGCTACGAATCCTTATCCTTAAGAATAGTAGAAGGCTTTCTAAGGGGAAGGTTTTTCAAGGAAAAGAGAATACTCGAAGAACAAATCCATGTAATTTAGGAATATTCTTTTTATAAAATACGTTTGTTCTTAGTTACTGGCCGAGGGATACTATTAGGGATTGCAATATTGGACCAAAAGTTCAATACCGGTATTCGGTATTTTTAGGTCTTAATACCAGGATTCGGTTTTAATACCGGTGGTAGAAGTTTTAGAAAAAGAAAGAAAACACAGGTGTTTCTTTGTTTTATTTGCCAGTTTTATTAGAGAGTGTAAATGTCATAAAAATAATAAGTAACTTATAAATTATAACAGTATATAGAGAATCGCAAAAAAGTAAAGGACCATCTTATTTATTTAAATCGCAAAAAAAGTGTAAATATGGCTATTCAGTCTGTGATCTGTGGTTTTCATCATATAAATAATAAAACCAAACCGAAGTATTATCAACTGATTTTTTATGTTCTTTAAAGTTACTTATTCATTATTATGGGTTATTATTTATGAGTACAGATGTATAATAAATCTGAAATATATTTTGAACACTAAAGTATTATATACCAATACAATGTGAATAACAAACTCACCAATTTGAAAAATATCGAAATATTACCCACTTTCTTCACAATTACAACCTTGTTTTCAGATACGAATACCAGACTACGAATCCTGCGCGTGTGCAGTATCACTCTGAGCTGCAATAGGATAGTTTAAGTCCACCTCCTTGGATGATTCATATATTTGATCACTTCTCTTGTTGTACGATGCAACTTTGTATTTACAGTCTAAATAATTTCGCCCATTAGGAAGACATAAAAACAAAAATGTATACTATTTTGCTATGTTGGCGATCCCTGAACATATAGTGGAGACAATTTTAAAAATTTCTAGTAAGTACCGAAAAAAAACGGTATTTAAACTTGTGAATACCAGTATTACAAAATTATACAAATGGCTTAAAATACCGGGATTCGGTATCCCAGTATTACAATCCCTAGATACTACAATAAACAAACTTTAGAATCACTAGAGTGTTTCATTAAATCCTCAGAATAGACTTTTCACGAGAAAAACTTTTTGATTTAATTTAATTAAAATTTTTATCCTTTAATTGGTTTAAAGTGTGATGATGATTCAGTTGTTAAAATATATCCTACCTGATACTTTTCTGTGTTGTTTTGATCAAATTCTATAAGTTTCTGAATAGGCTTTGTTATTATCTACATTTGTGTGATCCATTGTAGTTTTTTCATTCATTCTGGTCTTAAATAAAATGAAAATTCGGGGGTCTTTTTCAATAAATTTGAGACATTTTCCTGTCTAAAAATGGGCCTCGTGTTTAGTTCAGGCTCTCGTATATTTAGCGAAGACTAACTCATACCTTTACTAAATTATCAATTCTGAAATTTTATCTAAATTTTACAATTTACAGTTTTGAATTCAATGGGAAATACGTGATTCCGTTTATCATGTGATCATAAAGTATTTAGCCATTTAAAACAATGGCATGAGTTAAGGTATCTGACTACCCTAAAATTGTGAATTTTGCCAAAAAATGACAATTTTTTATGATGTTATTTTATAGACAATCTTATAAGCTTTATAAAACTACCAAGTTTATTATTATTCGTTCACTAAAACAAAAACTACCAGTGTTTCAGTAAAAGTGGATGCCATTAATTTAAGCAAGATGTCATACTTTAAAACGCGTTTTACTCGAAATGTGTTTTGTTTTAAATGCTCAAATGGGGCCAGCGATTGCTTAAAAAGTTTTGAAAATAATTAACTGAAATTTTTTTGTGTATGTTCCGTATAATAGTAGAAGTGTTTTAACCTTCAGATTTATGAATCACTGTTTTATTACAAAATGTACTGTCCCTTATGTTAATATAATCACTGTTTGTTTTAAGCAATTTCATATAATAACTAAAATAAAGGGCTCCAGTTTTTGTAAAACTTAAACTATCTCTTATCCTGAAGGTCATTTTAAAAATGAATAACATAGCAGCACATCAGAATTGAAACATTGAAAATCTGATCATAAATTTTTGATACAAAATTGGCCACGTTAATGTTATTTTTTGTAAATTTTTACCCATATTTTCCAATTTTAGTTATAACAATTTCTACTTTTCTTCTTAATTTTAGCATATTTTTCATAAAATGTACTAAACAAATCTAAAAACAACAACAACAAAAATTCCCATATCACCATATATATATATATATATATTTACAAAAAGTTGTCGCAAGTAGTCGGATACCTTATCAAAGTAGTATTCTAATGTGACGGCAACTTTTGTAAAACAATTCACTTAGACTCATTTTACTCTTTCGCCCAGCAGAGAAGCAGACAGGAGAACTGACGAGCCACTCAATGCCAACACCGTCCTCCAGTCTTCCTTCAAGTTACCCGATAATGTTCCCCATAACCGTCAAACGACCCGACCCACGCAATCCCTGGAAAAGACTCTGTCCAGATCATCGTACAGATTGTCGAGGAGGTTCCGGCCCACACTGGCCACGGATGTCCCACCTGAAGACGAAAACACTGTCCCGGAGTCGCAGAACACTAGAAGATTGCCACCTAGATTCCGATATGTACTTCCAAGAAGGAACACTCCTACTGTGAGTAATTACACTTAGGGTTTATTTCTTGTATTATTATGTCTTATTTTTATCTGAAAACATTCAGTGTTACATTATTATCGATGTACTTCAGTTTAAAATTATTTGATTCAGAATATCTTTATGACTTTATTTTAAATGGATACCATTTTAAAACTTTAAAATAAGCAAAACAATCACGTCTATTCTTTTTTATTTAAAGATATCGGATTTTTTTATTTGCATTTATTTATCTCTGGTTTTGTACGTGCAACATTTATAATGTATAACAGCGAAAATTAATATATTGTGTTTTTATTATAACGAATCAATACAGAGTGTTACATAAGTTAGTGTTTACACAATTTTATAGCTTTTTTTGCATTCAGAATAATTTTTTTAAAAATGTCAAGGCTATTTTTGAAATGTTTGATTTGATAACATACTTACTGGACTATAAGCCTGCTTCGTGCTTCGCATATGGCCTCCGTAGCCTAGTGATCATTGTCACAAACTTGTGGCTGGGGTAGCCTAGTGATCATAACCATAAACTCATGTCTGTGGTGTGGACTAGTGATCGTGATTATAAACTCGAGACAGGGGTAGCCTAGAGATCATAGTCACAAACTAGTGGCTGGAGTAACCTAATCATCATTTTCATAAACTTGTGGCTTGGCTAGCCTAGTAATCATGCTACGAACTCGTGGCTGGCGTTCTCACATCATGGGTTTGGGTCCTGATGCCACGATTTGCCATGTTGAAGGGCTGATACATATTAAACCTGTCATGACTCAAAGTCTTCATGTTGGTGGGGGATGGAAGTTGGGAGAGTGACGTGCCACCTCAGGTGTCGTCTTCGTCACTTAACCAAGGTTTTAAAATACGAGGTGCATCTCCATTAGCTTTGTTGCATCTCCAATATTGCTTTAATGCGATGTTAATAAATACTCCCTCACCCACGATTTTTATGAAAAGAAATACCTTCGTAAAACACCCAAGAATATTGACTTACCATTACTTTTTCTCAGTATTATCTTAGCAAATACGAAATATCTGATTTCTGATTGCCCAAACTGATACGTTGCAAAAGTTATAAATAAATTTTATTTTGACAAAATTTTCCATTGAGTGTAACTCATACATTGTGTAAGAAAATGATCGCTAAACTGTCGATCACAAGTTATAAGCAGTTCTCGCTGACATTTTCTGTAGATAGCCACCACCTAGTCATCCAACAAAAACTTGCTAATGCCAATAAAGGAATTCCATCTTCTGATTTAAGTTAGTCTGGTAAAAAAAATCTGTTACTGTGTTTATTTTTTATTACTAATTACAAATTAGATTTCGGTTTCTTTCTGTTGTGTGTAATTTAATAAAATTGATTTCCTATTTACCAGAAATATAAGTTTATAGAAAATAAACAAATGTAAGAGTTTTTTTATGAAAAAAGGGCGCAGTTATTTTGGTTAATGTAGCGTTGTGACACAAGATTTACTTTATTTCTGGGTAAAAAGAAGGATCATACAGCTTTAGTAAAAAATCGAAAACTGTCGATCGTACTCCAAATTTACACACATTCTATTGCATCTATAAGATATTTCGTTTTTGCCTCTAGTCCCCTATATTGGGTATCGTCCAATGTTTGGCTTGTTCTCAAGCTATTGTATTTCCTTAGTTAATATATTCCATGGTCAGGTAGACCAATGATAATTCCAATGTATCTTTCATTCTCTATTCAATAATTCAGTTCATCTTTTAGCATTTTGTTTATTTTGCAGACAACACGGAAGACATGTACACATCACAAAGAACATTACATGATTCTGATCGCGTATACATCACTCACATGACTTGTAGCGCCATATATACATTTAATATTTAATTTACAACACAAGAGCGTCTGTTCAATTTTCTATTAGGTCACCTCGCAGGATCTGGCTGCACTCCAACCATTTTTCTCCAATTCCCGATGGTTCTCTTCCCGCTGACTAGCAGCCTCATTGTATTTATCGTTATCTGTAGTTATCGTTGGTTCTGCCGCTCTTCAGCCTTTTCGCTCGCATTTTCAAATCCCCGGTCACCTTTTGATCTATCTCTTTAAACCTCCTGGGTGGGCTTCTCTCACGCCCCCTACAATTTCTGATTGGAAGGAACACGGATCTGCCCCCTCTGTCTTGGTCCCAACAACCATTGGTTTTTCTGGCACAGTGGGTTGAGATTCTCTGGTCGTCATACTTCGTAAACCATACGGACCACTCACTTCGATACTGAGAATACTATCCTTGGCTCTTCCTTTCAATAGCCGACACTCTTTTCAATTTTTGTGCAGCACGGTCACATGTTAGAGGGAAAGAAAGAATAGACAGCCGTTGAAACAAATGTGTCCCTTTCATAGTTCGCTGTCAAGAAAAGACCATTTGGCACAACCGTTAGCCTAGGGCGTAAAAATGAACAGAGGGGTAACAAAACCGTCTAAGAGACGTCGCAATAGCTGTTTCGCCTCATAATCTATAGTTTAATTTGAAGAAAAAAGTACCATCTGGGGATTCTGTTCACCTCTAGGCATCAAGAATAAAGAGAGGGGTATCAAACTGCCGTCTATGAGACGACGCCACATTAGCTCACAGTAGGATTTAAAGACAGTACGGTAGCACAGAAACTCCATAGTTTCGGCGACCACTGGCATAGGATGATAAGATACAACATTCCAATAGAATATTAACAAAGAGTAGTTTTAATTCATAATTTTTTCTGAGACTGAGAGTGTGTACAACTTTTTTTAATTCAAATTCTTACTCACTCTGCTTTTATTTTATTTGTTAAGCTAGTTATATTATACTTTGTAATTCTTCGGATGGTGGTCGCTGTGGCCTAATGGTTAACTAACTCGTAGCTGACTTGTCATGAGTTCAAGCCCAGCACCACTGCAGACCCACCGTGTAGGGGAGGGATGCACGTTAAATCTGTTGAGGCTGAAACGTCCTCCCGTTGGTGTGTTGTTGTAGTTAGGAGAGGGGATGCTAGATAAGGTGTCATCCTCGTCACTTGACCATGTTTCAAAATTACGAGTTCGGTCGCTAAAAGCCCTCTTGTAGCTGAACAGTGCGACGTTAATATTCACTCACTCACTGTAACTCGGGTGAAAAGGAGAGAAATATTTTTAATTTATTCCATAAAGGTCACTGACCTAAGAAAGCTATTGAACTATTCAGTTATTCTTTATGAGCTATTTTCTCTTAAAAAATAATAAAAGTATTCAGAAAGTTTATTTTAAATCACAAAAGGTGTTTGATCAAAATAATTAAAATGCAATCTGAGATACACGAGAATTCTCGTGAATATTGTGTAATCGAAGAATGACATTTTGAGTCTCAGTAAATTACTTTTCCATTTTATACCATTGATAGGAATTGAACTGATAAATATTTCTACCAGAGTAAAAATTTAATGATACCTATTTTTCTAAGCATTTCTATGGTTTATGAAAAATTACAAATTAATTTTACTTTGAAATCACGAAAGTAATAGTTAATAACTATTTCAAGCAGGAGAATATATTTTTTTTATAACTAAGAATTTTTTTAATGCTGATAGGCCTTTCTATTTCAAGCTTTGAATTTGTATTTTGATCTTTGAATTCGAAAAGAATGGGTTTATTATTCTTTGACTAGGGCAGTGATCCAAAAATTTTCGAATGCTTAATTCGCTACGTAACATTTTACTAGAAACTGGTTTAGAGCACCAATCCATTATATTCCATAGGATTTCACTGAGTGATATAAAAAGAACGGGTAAGATTAGCTAGCCATAAATTTGGTTCCAACCCAACTAAAAGTATTCCTTAGTCCGTTTATGTTTATGATTCCTGCAGCATCCCATGGTTACCTCGCAATTGTACTAACTATCAGAAGTAAGTAGAAGTGGATTATTTTTTAACACGCTTTTATAAGTTTCACTTGTATGTAACGGAATCTTAGAACTCGATTTTTACCCACTTTAAAAGATCGAATTAATTCGAAATTTTGCACACTTGTCAAGGACCGATGACAATACAATAATTTCATAATTTTGTTCCATTGTCCTTATCAGGATCGTCAGGAATAACGATAACCAGATTTGGCGACCATTCCATATACCACTTCCAGATTTGGCAACTTATTGCATATACAATTTTCAAATTTGGCGACTAATTCCATATATATCGAATAAAAGAATAAGGTGTAACCCTAGAGCGAGTGTTTTTAAAGCTAATTATATGCAAGTGTAAAATACACTTGTGGTTGATAAAAATAAAACAAAAAAGTTTTCTTTATGTGAGAAAGTGGAGGGTGGGTGTTTGTAAGCAATTTCTAACCATAATATAAACATTTTTCTGAAAATGAAAATTAAAAAAAAGGCTCGTGCATGTGGAAAAAAAATTATCTTCCAACTGCTAAATATTTTTTTTATAAAGCACTATGTTTAGAAGTGATTATAGGAATTAACGTTATAGCAATACGTTTAAAGGGGGATAATACGATTGACACTTAATATTATCATGCTTTTATTAACTTGCTTTCTTGAATGTCTGTCCGGGTAGAATTTTGTAATTGATTAAACTGTGTGACTTTCCGATGAGTTACAGATTTGAAATTTGGACCATAGCTCATAAGTAGATGACAATGTATAAAAATGTGGGGAAAAAACGAAAAGGAGAAATTTTATACTTTTTAGTCCGTTATAAAAACATGGTACATTAAATTTTTTTTTTAATTCGAACTTTTCTACTAGCCACGTAATTTCGGCTCCAAATATCAAACTCAAAGATAAATTCAAAAATGAATAAATGATAGTTTAAAAAACTAGAAAAACACGCTTTTATTGTAGTTTGAACTAAAAAATGAAACATAAATTATAGTTTTAAAAAAAAAACTATAGAACACGCTTTTATACTGATTCGAACAAAGAAGTAAAAAAATAATTCTTAATATAACAATAAAATGATGAACGATAAAATTAATGTCATTGGGGTAAAAGTGTGGGGTACTTTGTACTACATTTTTACACTAACTCAGCATTTCGGAAAAGAACTAGTAAGAAATTATAACAATTAAATTTTGAGCTCCCCTCGCTTTTACCCCAATGACATTAATTTTCTCGTTCATCATTTTATTCTTATATTAAGGCGATATGGTACCCTATTTATTGGCTTATTTGATACCTCAAATCTTTATAAACATGCCTGCAAAATTTCAAAGCTTTACCTGCATCTTTTATCAAGTTATGGAGCAATATTTGATACTGGACAGCAACTACATTTCAGATTATCTGCTAGAAAAGAGCCTGATAAAAAGTTAATTAATTATTTTTTTCACCGCGCGTATATGAAACTGACATTATATATGCAGTAACAAATCATTTCAAAAAAGAATTATGCAATTCATGCAAAAATTCTAGTTTGTGAATTGTTTATTGGGGGGGGGGGGGAGAACAAATGGCTTTGGTCAAGATTTAAAAGTTTTGCGTGCTTTTTATGATATTATTATGAATGAAATTAAAACTTCAAAACGGATTCTCCCAAAGCACAAATATTAAATTTCATTTTGATAACTCAGATAATTAAAAATCTAATTCGCAAAAATTGAAAAACTCTCCCATTTTTATACATTTCTTTTTGGTGATATATATATCCCATGTGTGTGAAATTCAACACTTTTATTATTAAAATATTTTAAGATATTTATTTAAGCAAATGCACATATACAGTTCTTAGATTTTGATATATTTTACCTATAAATTGTTATTTGATTTTGCTTTTATTCATGTACAATACTTAACATGCGAAGACTTTTAAAATCATGGAAATGAAAATTAAAGGCATAAACATCTTTTGTACATGTTGTGCATTAGCTCTGAGCATGGAATTAGCTCTGAAGAGTGTGTATTTATTTATTTTTTATAATTATTAAGATAAAGTTTTATGAAATAGTGATCTTTCATTCGTTTTTTTCTATATATTCATTATGGCAGTATACTGTTTAATTGTTCTACAGTTGTGCAGTTTTTTATGGGTAGTAGTTTTAAATAAGCTAATTAGCATTTCATAAAAGTTTCAGACTATTCGATGAATATTATGTCATGCTATTTATTCATGGAATGAAAACTTCAAACTCATATTTCTCCATGTTGAATTTTTGTACATATACTGTTATTCAAAACCCCAAGGTTTTTTTGATAATTAAAGTATGGATTTGAAATTTTTTATATGTTTTCTGAAATGAATGTTTTGTAAAACTGTGCATGGAATTAGCTGTAACATGTTTAGTACTTTTTCTAAAAAATTTCAAATCAAAATTAATGGGGTTTTTGAGAATTTTTGGAAGTTTAACTAGAAAAAAATTAATAAAAAATTAAAGAGCAGCAGCAGGGGGAAAAAAACCATGCGCAGTTTTATGTAGTATATTATAAGGTACTTGGAAAAAAAAATTTGAAAATTTGAAAAGAAAAGAAACATATGTAAAAAAGCCTAAGGGATTTAGAAAATGCTTTAAAAAGTTCAAAATATTTAAATTTTACAAACATTTTGCAACAAATTAAAAAAATTTGTATGGAATTATTATTAAATATGAACCTTTATAAAATACAATAAAACCAAATATCAAATATTAAAAATAAAAAAATTGTGAAGATGGTACCATATCGCCTTAAGAATTTTTTTTTTTTACTTTTTTGTTCGAATCAGTATAAAAGCGTATTCTTTAGTTTTTTTAAAACTATAATTTATTTACTTCCAAATTGAAATTATAAAATTTTAAATCTTTAGAATCCAACTTTTTATTATTTTTCATGTGTACACTCCCACACTCACAAATAGTTTCTTTTTTGATTGTATTTATTACAAAGTGTTTTTTATTGATGCTTCTTTATTGATTGTACTTATTACAAAGTGTTTCCTTACTGATGCTTGAAAATGAATTAGTTATGAAAATTTTGGTACAAATAAGGTTTGTCAGCTTTTTCTTGCAAGTCAAATCCTTCTTATAAACCCCTAAGACAGAACCATGAATTTATACCTGTTGAATAAGGTGGCCAGTAAAGATAAGGCGATAACTTGCGTTCCAAATCTTTAGTTAATATTATCAAAAACACTGCCTGTTTTATGCGGAAGGGCGCCGTCTTGCATGAACCAATATTTACTGGTGTTCATACCCAGATTACGAATTCAGATTATCTTTAACTTAGCCAAACCTTTCAAATTTTATCAGAGCTTGCACCACCTTTCTAGAAAGCTTAGGTTGGTTTCTGAATTTTGAAGACCACTTCAGTAGAAATGGTTTTGTATTTTTACCCCTAAAATACCATTTTTAAAAATTGGTATTTTATGCGATCTTTGAGCAAAACGAAACATTTAAAAAGAACCGAGCAACTGACGCTAAAACAATTTCCTTTTATGACATCTCCCATTTCAATCATTCGTGGCTCCATCTAGTGAAACTATGATAAGTTATTTCAGTTAAAAGCTGTAATTCAAATAAGTTTCATGCTATTAATTTCTCTCTATCTATCTCCTCTCTCTCTTTCTCTCTATATATATGTAATATAAACATATTCACATATATATAAAGAGATTTTCATATAAGAAACAAATATTTCCACAATTAAGCTCAACCTTAACATTTTGAATGAATTACATTAAGTTTCAACTAACCATTATTTTTCAGAAAATAATAAGAGTTTTTCTGAATCACTAAAGCTAACATCTAATACTTCAATTTGAACTTTTCCGGTTGAAATTTTTGCTAAAGATCTTTGCTATCCCAGAAAAGTAATATAAAAATGTTCAATATATGTAATTTATTTTTTCTTTATTGCCTCATATCTTTCAAATAAAGAATACTTTATCGAACAGAAAAAAATGTGTTATAATATTTATATAATTTCTTGTCTTTAAAATAGACTAGTAATAGAGCAATCTAATATACAGTAATACATCGACTTACGCTACCCCGACTTGCGAAATGCGGAGTTACGTGATTTTCAAATATCGTCGATTCCTCTTTATTATTACTACTAGCTTTTACCCGCGGCTTCGCTCACGTTGATGTATTTAAATAACACTGTCAAAGACATAATCATTATAATTAGAAAGTAAATAAAATAATATGATAATTTTTTATTGCTTGACTGGGACTATTAAAATTTTAAAATTCTAAAATTGAGCTTAGTTTAAAAAATCGAAAACATACTTTATTGTAATAATTAATAACAAAAATTCAATAAATTAAACTATTAATATTTTTAAAAATTGAAAGTATCTACGTTTAATATATAATTCCTCTTTAAAAGAGCTCAAAATAGAATATAATTCTAAGATGCTACTGTATTATATGTTCTTCCTTCAGTTGCAAATATGTGAAGATTTTGGGCATTGGACACACGCGAACAGGCCACATGTAGTTGGGCATGGGAAAAGCACTACTTTTCCAAATGCACCCCTGCTACCTACAATATTTGCCCTTGTGTTTTGTTAATAGCAAGAGTAAAACTGAGTTTGATTGTGGAAATTAAATTCGCTTGAATTGAAACAGTAAGGGGGATAATTGGAATTCGCGCGCGAGAGAGAAACGGTATTCGAGGCCACTTTCCCTTTTCATGACACCTGTTAAAATATTGACGCCAAGTATATTCTGCATCAATTTTGTGATCCGAAGCCTCGTTCCATTACATAGTCAAGGAGCATCGAGATTTTGGATAAGTATAACTGGTACATTTAGTTTTACTTAAAGTTTATTTGAGTTCTAGTCCCAAAGTGAGTCCCGATGTTCAAGTGAATTTAAGAACTTCCTGGGATATATGAAGTACTTTGTTCTTTATCCATGATTGTATTCCTTGATAAATATTCCTTCATTTCCCCCTGCACGTTGTTTAAATTTTCAAGGTTGATTTTATAGACAATGCCATTGTTAGGCGCCAATAATGAACTTGCGCACAACCACTGATCACAATTTAAATTTTGTTGCAAGCCCGGGTAAATTTGAGCAATAAGATCTACATCATTTTCTTCTACATTACAAAATTCCCTGGAAAGTAAAATATAACCTCCAGCCAAACATCCAAACCGATTTTCAATTGCGTCTCTGCATAATGTTCCGAATCTACTTCATTATGAAGATACACTCTCATAATCGTTTTCAAACTGAATTTTTCAACTTTCGCCCATGAGAGCTTGATGATTTAATACAGGCTCTGATTTCATCTGCCGGTGTACCCCTCTAGATTACAGGGTGAGTTTGTCAGAAATCACCAGCCAATAAAAGTACCATTCCTCCTGAATATCTATACAATTTCGTAAATCCTGAACAGTCCGATTTAATGATTCTACAGCTTTCTTGTGAGACATCGTACTTTCATCCCACACTAAAATCTTACATTTTCGAATCAGCATGCCTCGAGAACTATTTTTGTTGAAATTGTAGATGGGTGAATTTTCACGGGCAATATTCAACGGTAATTTTAAAACGGAATGTGCAGCCGATCAGTAGTGTCGCTGCTATACCGGAAGAAGTCACAGCAACTGCTATCTTTTGTTTTTTTTCTGACGGGCATTAATTATAAGTTTAGCAAAAAAGTTTTTCCGGTTCCTCCAGGGGCGTCGAGAAAAAAGGGTGCAGCGCTGCCGAATTCTATTCTACGTAACACTTGGTGGAAAAACATGACTTTGTTCAGAAGTTAATTGAGGGAATAATTCTGTTACTTGATGTTGCAATGTATAAAATCGTAGTCTAATTCTCGAGCAATTTTATTATCGAAGTCATTTCCGTCGAATTGTCACGGACTAATTATTTCAAAGTCATGTAGTTTCTTCTCAACCATTGTGAAAACCTTACTTTCAGTTATTATTAGCTATTCATTGTAGATGTGTTCATTGAAAGATATATCTGCTTTTAGAGATATCGTGATTAGTCAGTCAGTCAGTGAGTGAGTCGCTTTTCTCCTTTATATATAGAGATTTGATTTATTCATTGATAAAACCAACTTATTCCGTAAGACAAAAATTTTAAAAAATTAATGAAATCCAGCTTTATCAATTCCAGAGTTTCCAAGTAACCAGAGACAGACTAATAACTGTTCTGTTTGTTTTTAATTTCACTGAACAAGTTATAAAATCTCAATTTAAGAGGTATAAGAAAAAATATCTTCAATTTCTGTGAAAGAAATAGGAAAATAACTTAAGGTATTTTTACTTTAAAAAAATGAAGAAGAGATGGGATTTTTTTGTGGTTCTTATATTTGCTTAGTACATTTTTAAAAAATAGGCCAAAATTAAGAAGAGAAAAAAATTATTATTACTAAAATGGGTAAAAATTGACAAAAAACAACATAAACGGGGCTCATTCTATACCAAAAGTTTATGAACAAATTCTTAATTTTTCAATTCTGATGTGTTGCTATGTTATTCATTTTTGAAATGCTTCCAGGATAAGAGATATTTTAATTTTTACAAAAACTAAGCACTTCATCTTAGTTATTTTGTGAAATTGCTTAAAAAAAACAGTGTTTATATTCACATAAGGGACTGTAAATTTTGTAATAAAGCAATGATTGATAAATCTGAAGATTAAAATACTTCTATTATTATGCAGAGCATACACGAAAAATTTCAGTTAATTATTTTCAAAACTTTTTTAGCAATCGCTGCCCCCGTTTGAGAATTTACAGCATGACATATTGCTTAAATAGTAGGATCTGCTTTAAATAAAACACTTGTAGTTGTTTTTTTTTAGTTTATGGAAAATGAACCTGGTATTTTTATAAAGCTAATAAGATGACCTGTAAGTTAAAATAACAAAAAAATTGTCAGTTTTTGGCAAATTTCACAATTTTAGGTTGATTTGGATACCTTAAGTAAATTAGAAAAATACTTTAAGTCCAAATTCGATGTACTTTAAGTTTAAAACCATGCCAGCTACTGTAAGATTGGGGATGTTTTCATCATAGAAAGGAAAGTAATTCATGGCTTTTTCTTTTTTCGAAAGCTTTTAAGAGTACTGCTATATTTTAAGTTTAAAAAATGTAATTAATTTTCATTATTAGCATATTTGTATTAGAAACTTCAGAAAACAAATATGGATTGGCTGTCAGAAGTAAAATAAAATTCTGCAGAACAAAATAATAAAAACAAGAGCAAATCTTATGAATTTACGAAAGAGTTGTTTTATTGCATAAGATAAACATCGGTCGAAAAGAAATGATCTTTTCGTAATTTTAAATTCAACAATATGATTTATTTAAAATATAGAAATCTTAAAAATTAATCAAATACTTTGATGATGACATTTTAAAGAAATTCAGAAGGTAGAGTTTGCTAATTTGACCTCTGATTGGCTTTTGAAAGGCATATAGTTTTTCATTGGCTGCTGAAAACTGGAGCAGAAGTATAAATACTTGAGCTAAAGTCATCTGAGTCATGCGGCCATGACTCTAAGTGCTCCATGTATTAATATCCATCACTGAGTATCGCTTGTGCTTTATCGTGTTAATCACCTGCTTTAAATTTAAAGTTAAGTTAGGCTATTTTTTGACCTGGTGTGGCTGTTGAAAAATTACCATCACAAAATGTCGCTAATGTTTTATTTCTGCTGCAAACACCTGACAGCGACAAACTAGTTTTATCATTTATCATGCTGTAGTCGGCTTTGAATTGGACAAATAAAATTAGAATAACATTTATTTAATGTTTAGAAAAAAATAGTTTACATTAAAAAACATTTTATTTATATATTTTAAGATGTTATCTTTCTTTACCTCTTTATTTCAAAAAGAATTTTTGAATTTGGGATTTCAAAAAAGATTTTTAATGTTAACTTTTTTGGAAAAAAAAAACAATTTATTTTATTTTATTTTTTAAATAATAAAATAATTAAGATAAGAAAAAAATACTACGTAGGTCATTAATTAAAAATAAGTCTTCTGTAAATTTAATCTTTTCTTTCTTATTAGAATAATTAGGTATTTTAAAGGAATACTGTTAAAAAATTTATCATATTAAATTTCACATCTAATATGTAACAATTAATAAAATGTATGTGTTTCAAAAGCAATTTTCTTAAAAGTCTGATTTACTTAAACTGCCATCTAACTAAAAAAATCAGCGTAAGTAGTTTTAAAAATTGTTTTATCAAAATATTTTGATTATTTATTGATTCAAATTAATCTTAATAAAAAATTATGCCATTTAATTACAATTCTGTTCAGGAAAATAAAATTTTCCATGAGATTCAAATGAAAAATCAGATTTTTATTGTTTTGCATTAGTTTTTTTCATCATTTTTTCCTCAAAAAAGTTCCATTGCGCTATTTATTTAATACATATAATTGATATGTATTGCACACCAAAAAGATTAGTAATAATTGCATTTTCAGATCAGTCACTAATTCTGTTTTAAACTTTTAGTGTTTATAGGTGCGTATTAATTTAGCAACAAAATGTACTGCTTTACAAGTAACTGATAATTTTGTAAAAGAAACAGAATGTATAATAAAGCAGAATATTTAAATATACCTGTTTACAACGTTATAGAGACAAATAGAAAAATATTAATTTTATCCCTATCTGTCACAAGTGAAATTAGTATCTCAAATTGTTCTTACAAATATAAAGTAATCATTTTTTCACTAAAGTAGAAAGAATTTTTATTTTAACGAAAAGCATTTTCTTTGTCTTTTTCCTTAGTTTTTAGAATAAAATTATATTGCCTTTCTGTCTAACATTGCAAGCTATATTTTAAAGAACAATAATTTAATTCTTACTAAATTTAGTGAAATTTAAATTAAATTAAAAATGATTTTCGTATAGAAGAAAATGCGTAAAAAGAGAATATGAATGCTTATTTATGTATTTAATTTATTTTTTTTACTTTACAATTTTTTTTCTTTTTGAAGACAAGCAAAATTTAAGCTTCAAAAATACAAATCTTTAATAATTACTTTGTTTCAAATATTACAATTTATTGCGATTTTTTTTATAAAAAAAATATTGTGTTGTGTAATTATTAGAATATAACAATTATCATCCTCAAACACTGAACAATTATTAACGAAATAAGAAATTTAGTGAGAATTAGGCTTAGGTTTAGGCTTAAGCTGTCGATGCGAAACAAAAGAAGAAGCTAAGAAAATTCGCAGTTTTCTGATAAAAATACCCTACCAGTTCTTTAACTCAATAGATGTTTGATACTTTTTTCAGTTACTATTTATTTGATTACCTCGTTAAAAAGATTAGTAAAAATATAATAGAATTTCATTTTTATCATTCTTAGGGGAAAATATTCCATAGTCTAAGAATTTGCTACAAGATTAACCTTTTCTTCTTATACCTCAAACTGGAACAAGGAAATTATATCTATTATTGCTTATAATTAAGCACATGTACAGAATACTAATTTTAAATACAAGAATATATTTAAACATATTTTCGCCGTGTGAATTTCTTCTGTATCACTAGTAGCTTCTACTCACGTAGTAATCCTTTCTAAATCATGTTGATTTTATTAAAATGAAATCAAAAAGAGTATTGTTGAAGTAAAAGTGAAAGGCTAGTGAAAATAAGTGTTTTTAAGTAATTAGTACTCTATGTACGTTGGGACAAGCCCATTTTGTAATATTTCTCGTGAATTTAAATGCTATAGGTGGAGTAGGATATCCTTGAAAAGGACATATATGTCACCTTGAAAATCACTGAAGAAATAATTTATATTCAATATTTGATTATTTGATTGGATATATGGACATTAGTATGATAAAATAGAAGTATCTCCAACGGAAATATTGTATAATATCAAGCGAGTAGTAACAGTAGTGTTATTGATAAATGGAGCCGAATTAGATTGAACTGGATTTTTTGTCTCGAGAAACAAAGGGCTTTTATGTATGAATTTATATTTAGAAATCTTTTTCGATGGTGCGAATCAATGAATTTGTAATTAATTACGATTACAAATCATAAATTGTATATAATCCGATGCTCTATGTGATAATCAGTTTTTCAAATAATTCGTTTTCTTAAGCTTGTAACTTTGTGTAATACACTGCTGAGTGGTCATCAGTGTCATTTTAAAATTTCTTGAGATCCTGGGCTTTTATGCAAAAGCAGGCCCCACCTGCAACTCTTAAGTAGACATTATACATCCTACGTTGTCAAAAACTCGTACAAACGGTGGCGTGCAACAAATAAATGTGCGAGACTCACAGTCTCACAAACTTAGGTGACCGACTGCCACTTTTTGACTAAGTAATGGAGTATGGTGATGGTAGGTATAGGCCAACACACGGCCTATACATTATAATGTTGTCTTGCCACTTTAGCCAATTGGCGTTTAGTCCAAGTTTTCCAGTTGTTTTGGAGAATATGTTCGGGAATAACATTTGACAACTAAAACTATTCTGATTATCTTAGTGAGACCGAGACAAGAACGAAAGGAGGCCCCCTTCTGAGTCCAAGGTCTTAGGTCCGGTCTTAGCTGACCCATGCCCTAAGGCAACCTTGGAGATAACACACATTGAATAGATGAAATGACTGTAAATACAACATTCTGCTAAGTGAGGAAGATGATGAGATTAGTACTGAGTGTTTCTAGGACTGGTAATATAGACATTGCTACACGCCTTGACATTGAATGAAAGAATCATTTAGTGTCTTCTTAGAGTATTGCAGCCCATGCTACCTCTGCACATTGATCTGGAGTAGAAGCGGGTGATATATGCTGGGCCATTCGCTCTCCAGTCATCAACCCAATGTGTGCGAGAAGCGATGGATCGATGCACAGGCAAGGTAGTTGAATGGGCGCTGTAGTGTGGACATCCGAACTGTGAAACAGTCCTCAATCCCATATCATGATCATTTTCAATATGGGGCATGGCGATAGTGGTGTTTCTCATTCTGCTCACAAGAGTCATGGTAATTGGCTGAGACGATGGCGTGTCTATGGTTTTTCGTCTGGGTACAGTAGAGGTAAATTTTTTGGCATGAGTGTGAGAGCTTAGAGACTGCTCTCTGATTGGTTGGTGGTAGCGTGAACATAGACTCCTATTGGCTGCCCTGGGGGCTGAGACAAGGTAGTAATGAAGGGAGTATATGCTAAATGAAGAAGCATTATCCACAGTAGAAACTTGGTTGAAGCCCAACTCTAAAGATATAGAAGGACAACAGGCTTCAAATCATCATACTTATATATATAGCGCTGAGGGGTCATTAAGGCGAATTGTACTTGGGTGATCAAGTCGAAGCAATAGCTGGATTCAAATGAAATTTCGAACTTGGGCTGTTTAGCACATTCTCAATATTATTCTACAAAAGAATTGTATTTCATTATGGATAATTATTTCAGAAATTAATTAAGTATGTTAAATGAGTGGGTTTGCAAAGAAATGCATTGATTAAATCCCCTCTGCACACGAAAAGTAATATCAATTATATCATTCTGCCATGAAAATGCCTAAAAAGTTTTT
Organism: Trichonephila clavata; assembly: GCA_019973975.1. Classification (NCBI taxonomy): domain Eukaryota; kingdom Metazoa; phylum Arthropoda; class Arachnida; order Araneae; family Nephilidae; genus Trichonephila; species Trichonephila clavata. The sequence continues at coordinate 107,720 of BMAO01035823.1, read as the reverse complement.
AAAACTTTGACCTAAAGTTCTACAAAAGTGATTTATTATTTTTCTCTATGACTTTAAATTAAATATTCATTAAAAATTTTAAGTTTCAAAGATTTAAAACTTTATTCTTTTAAATGAAAATTTAAGACAATTACCATTTCAGTAAATATAATATAATTTCTTTTTGTATTATCTATGAAATTAAAGCTAATTTTTCTAACTGGATTACATAGATATCTTAAGTAAAATTTAATCAGTGTATAAGAGTTAAGTTGAGACTAGAAAAAGGATAAAAAATGGTACGTTGCTGCAGGTACACGAACAATAATACGTGAATTAATTGACAAATATCTGGGAAACTTGTATTTTAAAAGTTATACTAAGATCAAAGACCTTTATCGAGAAAAAATAGTAATTTTTGGATTCATATATATTTCTATAATTTACTGTATTTCTACATTGTTTGTTAAATAACGTAATAAAATAACGAGTTCGTTTTTTTTTCATATAGGTTCGATTGAATAGATTTAAAGTCAAGCTAACTGTTCGAAACGACGACGCTAGCGATCTGGTAACACCCCATGAAAACACCTTCGATCCCGAAGATGAACTATTAGAAGAATACGATCCCCTCCATAATCCCAATGTTGACCCAGCTAAAGTGGTCTATGAGAAAACCACCATCACTAGTGAAGTCACCCTTCATGTGGGCCGAAGGAAATCAGTCCGAACACTCACCATCACCACAAGTGTTCCAAAGACCCGACATGGATTCGCTTCAGAAGGCGCTGGCTTCATCGATGCCCACGATATATCACCCGCAAATAACAATGCCATTTTTGCTACCATAAGCCCACTCGACGAGGATGCGCCACCACACGTGGTTGTTACGAGAACCTATACCACAACAGAACGCATGCTGAAGACATCCGTTGTGCCTATCTTGGAGAACGACACCACTTCTTATCACACAGTGACGGAAAGTTTCTTCATTCTGAAACTAATCACTGGATATAAAACCTTACCAGCAGCTGATATGACGGTTCTACATACCGAAGTCTCCGACACTGAATTCGATGAATCCCCTGATCAAGTTGCTGGACTGCTGGACGGAGCAGTGCAACTTCAACCATCTCCTCGACAGCAGATTATTCAGACAGCTGTACCCAATGGTCTGCTTCAAGCATCTGGAAGTGGCAGGGAACAAGCCGTAGTACCTTATGACCAAACAAGAAGCAATGCTAATGATTTATCCAATTCGCTGTTGTCTCTAGGAGCGGCTCTGCAACAAAATCCCTTAGCTGCTGTGTATCTTGGCTTACAGCAACTTAACAAGGCTGCTACTTTGTACTCTACTATAACAAAAACCTCGACATATATTCACACCGACACTATTTACAGCACGAAAGTTGTAAGTTTCTATGATGGTCGTAGAACGAGAACAAGAACTCTTTCTGAATCGGTGTCTACTACGGAAAGAACGATGACATCCCTATCCACCACCGTAGAGCCTTATCTTAATACCCAGTTATTCCAACAGCAAAACCAGTTGCAGCAACTATTGGGAGGTGGTACGCAACTAGGTGGTACAGGTCCCTTGCCCTTGGCCCCACCTCCTCAGTTTAGCACCGTGACATCCACCTATACAACTGTAACAACTGCCACAAGCCTCAGTACGAGAATCTATACTCTGATATACAACGCCATTAGTACGAAATTCCGAACGGTAACCAGTACATCTTTGTATGAGACAACAATAACTGCAACTACCACCAGTGAAGTTCCCATTGCCATCACTGCACCCCCTGGAGGAGTGTTCCCCTTTTTGGGATAAACCAGCATCTGAATTAAAGCTTACTTCGTATATCAATTACCTCATACCACAATTGGAATGTATGCCTTAACGAACTGTTGATTATGCATACAAATCCAGTACTCTTCTCCAGTTCATTTGAGCGTATGTTTGAGATGGATATTTCCCTTATATATATATAAGTGGTCGCATGTGACGAAGATATAAAAAGAATATTTAAGTAATAACTTTCTAAGCCTAAATATAGAATCTACATATTTTTTGTGAATGTATTTTTTTGCTCAATACAACTGGCTACTAACATAAAGTAGTGTATGTAAATATGACAATATATTTAACTATTTACTAATAATTACGCATTTCATTCTTGATAATATGGTTGTGAATGACTCCCTCCATTTCTTAAGAAAATCAAAGGAACAAACAATATTTCATTAAAAAGTTTCACGTTCAAACGTGGATTCATTTGTCGAAGTTGAACAAAGTTCTATTTTCTTTGCAGTATGTTTTAATAGAGAGATATAATTGCCTTGTATCGGTTATTCAAAGTTGATAGGTTTATGGTGAATTTGAAAAGACTTGGATATGTGTGAATTATTATAACGTACTCATTTTATTAACTCATCTGTACGTACGTGGTGCAATATGAACATATCTTGAAGTAGAATTTCAAAAGATTATTCGATTTTTTTTTTAAAAAAATGATATTGTATCAAGAGTGTGAACTTTTTTATAAAGACAGCAAGACACAGCTGCGGCGATTGACAATTCTTGTTTGAATTAAGTGCGTCAAAACAAGCTGAACGTTCGAAATGTCCTGGATTTTTCAAAGAACGTGTAATTTAAATAAAGATAGTCTTTGTTTATATATCACAAAGTGAAGAACTTTAATAGGAAATAATAAATCTATTTTTGCACTTTTTTTAACAAAGATAATAACGTAAATAGAATTAATTCTAGGGCATCCAAATATATTGTACATACGTGTGTTTTTTTCCAGAGTTTTTCAATAAAATATGTTTCTAAATTTGTGCTGTTTCTTTCTCTTTATAATACTTAATATATGATTCTCGAAACTGATTCTTATCAAGAATTATATTATATACCTTTTTAAATATCTAACTTGAAACAGGTTTATACGTAATGCATAGGCGTTTTACTCACTGAAAATTTAAACAATTATTTTAATTCAAGCACAAGAAAAAGGAGTTATTGTCATTCCTTATTTTCTTTACATATCATTTTTCTTCTTGTAATATTAAAAACTATTACCTTTTAAACTATTTGTTCTATGTGCCGCATATTCCGACGTATTACGACACTTAACACAAAAAATAAGGCTAAAATTTATGCAGTACCAGTTTATTCATTGGGCGCATGGGGCGGGCACCTAGGGGCCCGCACCTAATTTTGTGCATTCGTTGGTTTTTGCTTCTATTTTGTTATGTGGTGTCTTTGTTTGTTACAATACAGAAAAACATAGAAAAGCAACTACGAAAAGAAATCTGACTGAAAGAGGATCTCAGTATTTCCTCATATTTCAAAACAAACATTAGAGAAGTGTGCTAGCCTTTGAATTTAATTTTTTAAAAAGTGACACTTGAACACATATTATTCGGTATAATGAAAAGAAAATTTCAATTTATGGATTCGAATTCAAACAGTTTCATTTTTTATAATGTGTGATTCATTCTCTTTTTTTTATATAATATCTCCTCTATAGAACAAAAAAAAATATTTAACAGAGTTCCTATATTATTTTACCTTCATTAACTCACTATTCCGTAGAATTAAATTCGGATTTGTTTTTAATGATTTATTGTATACTGATTCAAATTTTATCGGGCAAATACCAGACATTATAGAGAGATTTAGAAGTTGGTCCTATTGGAATTTCTGTAGACATTAGAAAGACTTTCCTTCAGACAAGTTAGGGGCCCCTAAATGTACAATGCCAATGAACACCTTTTTTGTACCATAAACTTGGTCATGAACTCCCAGGTCAAATAACTCTATTTCAATTCATTAAGAATAGTTAAATGGTTAGCTTTTGATATTCTGAATGGTAAATGTTGACTTAAAAATAAAGTACAAACAAGTGATATCTGAAGTAGTATTCAAATTATAACTTTTGCATTAAAATAAGCATATCTCTTCAGTGAGATGGTTATCTTCATAAGAATACAAAGAAGAACACCACTTTCTGCCCAAAACTAAGAAAAATGTATTGTATTCACTTCACCTGTAGGGATCAAGCGCAAAGCAAAATTAAACTGTTAATTAGATGTACGAATCTTTTATACTGCTTATTTTAAATGTTATTGTATGCAGTGTCGAGATTCTGCTCCTATTTAAAGGTACATAGACGACTGCACCCGTGATCGGCCTGACTCCCCCCCCCCTTGTGACTCTCGTCATTACCAGCAGTGTCAGATTAAACGACATGGAGACACCTAGACAGTCTGTGACGGATCTATACGCGACCTTCTATTAATAATCCTCTTGGGTATTCTTTGGGCCAGCAAAATTCAAAGAGCTGAGGTGATTAAGCGAAATAATCTTTGCTTTCGTTGCTTTATGCCTCATAAATTGTGTGAATGTCGGTCAGTTAAAAATTGTTTTTGCTCGAAGCCTCATCATAGTTTGATTCACTTCCCGCGTGAAGACTCTAGCTATCCCCCGTCTCAGTTGAAATTCGATGCACCTGCTTTTATTCCAAAACAGAGCGAGGAAACTCTGGAAGCGGTTTCGCAATCCCAATTGGTAGCGACTAGCCTTGTGAAGGGAAAGGCAAAAAATGTTCTTTTAAGCACTATTCGTGCATTTGTTAAAAACAAATTCTCGCAATGGTTTGAGGTGAGATGTCTTCTTGATAGTGGTTCTCAATCTTGTTTGTGTACTAGATCGTGCGCAGAGAGGTTGCATCTTAATTTGGAGAAAATAACTACCGTGGTTTCATGCATTAATGATGCTAGTAAGGTGGTGAAGAATTGTGTAAGGACTTCGGTGGCAAATAGAGATAAAAGTTTGAGAAGGAGTTATTGATGCTGGTGGTCAATAAAATTGCCGATCTTATTCCAAATAAAGTGGTCAGTGTGGATGTTAATATTTCGGAGCATGTGTCTTTAGCTGATCCTGGGTTCAGTGTTCCTGACAAAATTGATATGTTGATTGGAGCGGAGGTCTTTTATGAGCTGTTGAAACCGGGAAAGATACATGTTAAAAACTCGCAATTGCTGTTGCAAAAAACTGTGGTTACTTTGTTAATGGGATTGTAGATCAGGTGGTGGAGGATCGTGTTCATTGTGGGTTGGTTCTCGACGATGACTTAAACAAAACCTTGAAACAATTTTGGGAAATCGAAAGCGTTGAAGTAGAGTGTAAGGAAAACACGGAGGCTTCTTTATGTGAGGAACATTTTGCGAATACCCGTAAGATAAATAGAGATGGTAGATATGTAGTATCAATGGCGTTGAGTAAGGATCCGTCATGTTTAGGAAATTCCAAAGATAAAGCTGTAAGACAACTTAATTCTTTGTGGAAGTGTTTGTCTAGGGATTCGGAATATTTGTCTTTGTATACGGATTTTTTGAGTGAGTATGAGGAGTTGGGTCATATGGAAAGGGTTGTTGAGTCAAATGAACCGTCCATACAATGCTATATACCCCCACCATGGTATTTTTCGCCCTGATAAACTGACAACAAAACTGAGAGTTGTATTCAATGCTTCATCCCCTACTACAACAGGCCTAAGTGTAAATGATATACTAATGAAAGGAGACGTGGTGGAAGATGTCTTTGAGACTATTACTCTATTTCGGAGACACAGGTTTGCCTTCACTACAGATATACAAATAATGTATAGGCAGATTCTTGTAGAAGCGAGTCAGAGAGACCTTCAGCGTATCCTGTGGAAGGTTGGACTTTAGGAAGAGATCGTAACTTATCGTTTGAAAACTGTAACTTATGGAATGTCTAACACTCCTTTTCTTGCTATAAGAACCCTGCAGCAGTTGGCTCAAGATGAGAAAACGAGATTTCCTTTGGCCTCAGAAGCATTGCTGAATGATACCTATATGGACGATATCGTTAGTGGAGCGCCTGATATAGAGACTGCCCGTCGGCTACAGTCAGAACTACAAGATGCCCTGCAATCTTGCGGAATGGTACTTCACAAGTGGTCTTCTAACTCTCCTGAGTTGTTGAATAGTTCATCGTCGTCCGACGTTGAGCACTTCTTCTCAGCTGAGTCCGACTTATCTGTGAAAACGTTAGGCATCAGTTGGAAGCCGTTACAAGATTGTTTTGTGTTTAAAGTCTCAATTTTGAGTAAATCATCGTTTACTAAGCTTGAAGTACTGAGTGTCATAGCGAGGCTTTATGACCCTCTGGGTTTCTTGGGTCCAGTGTTAACTAGAGCAAAGGTCCTATTACAGAGACTACGGCAGCAAAAACTGGATTGGGATGATGGGCTACCAGATCAAATAGCCAAAGAATGGAAGGAGTTTGTGACCACCTTTAAGTGTATTGAAACGGTGAAAATAAATAGATTTATTCTAACCGATACATGGTTAAGAGTCGTCCTTCAGGGTTTTGCAGATTCGTCTGAAGTGGCTTACGGAGTTGTCGTTTACTTGCAGTGTTTCTATCAGACCGATCGTGCAAAGGTGACTATTCTGGCAAGCAAGTCGCGTGTTGCACCTACTTGCGTTATTTCGATACCTCGACTGGAGCTCTGTGCCTGTGTTCTTCTCGCTCAGCTTGTGCAGAAAATACGTTCCTGTATAAAATTGGAAATTAGTGATATTGTGCTTCATACGGATTCAACGATTGCCTTAGCGTGGTTAAAAACACCTGCGAATCAACTCAAGACCTTTATAGCTAATCGAGTATCAAAGATTCAAAGATTGACGGAAAAGTGTAATTGGATTCACGTACCATCGAATCTAGATCCTGCTGATCTTATTTCGCGTGGACTACGTCCTAACGATCTTCCAGAATCAGAATTGTGGTGGAGAGGCCCACCGTTTCTTGAACAGGGTAAGTCATTCAGTGTACAGCCAAGCTCTGATCTGCTGAACGAGTTTGAGTACTCCAGTGAATTCAAAGCAGTGAAGTCTGAAGTTTCTGTATATAGCGTGAATGTGTTCGCAAATTGTAAGCAGTCCTTTTTATCTGATATCTTGTGTATGAGTAATAATTATGTAAAAATTCTTCGCATTTTTAGCTATGTGTTAAGATTTCTAAATAATTTGAAACAATCTGTGATACTGTCTGGTTCTCTAAGTGCCTCAGAATAAGACCTGGCTGAAACTAGATTGATCCGAATGGCTCAAAGAGAGATTTTTTCAGCTGAGATTCGAAACCTCCATGACCATAAGATTATCTTACCAAATAGTAAAATCAAAAATTTTAATTCTTTCCTAGACAGGGATGGTATATTGAAAGTAGGTGGACGCCTCGGAAATTCAGATTTGCCTTATGTTGCCAAATATCCAGCAATCTTGCCCAGTAATCATAAATTGACGAATATAATTATTATGTATTTCCATAAGAAAAATCTTCATCTTGGGGCATCCTCCCTTCTACACTGTATAAGACAGAAGTACAGGCCCCTACATGGTAGGTCCTTGTATAGGAAAATAATGTACGAGTGTGTCGTTTGTTTCAGAGCCAAACCAATAGCTACAACTCAATTAATGGATAATTTACCCCGAGACAGAGTAGTTCCAGATTATCCCTTTAATTGCTCCGGTGTAGATTTTTGTGGCCTATTTATGATTAGATATCGCAATCAGAGAAAGAGCGTATTGCATAAAATGTATATTTGCATATTTGTATGTTTTGTCTCTAAATCAATTCATATTGAAATTGTAACAGATCTCACATCTGACGCCTTTATTGCGACGTTAAAGCGATTCTTTAGCCGTAGCAAAGTTGCAAATGTGCAAAGTTGTATTCCGATAATGGCTCAACCTTTGTGGGAGCAAATCAAGAAATTAAGAGACTTATAACACTGGTTAAAACGCCTGATGAAAATCTTGCTGGTTTCTTATCGAGTGAGGGAATTGACTGTAAATTCATTCCTCCAAGAGTACCTTCCTTTGGTGGTTCGTGGGAGGCTGCCGTAAAATCGGTTAAATACCACTTTAAGAGAGTAGTGGGAAAGTCTAACTTAAACCTATGAGGAATTCTTGACCGTGTGCATCCAAATAGAGGGAATCTTGAATTCTAGACCTTTATGTCCCTTATCAACCAATATTGATGACTTAAATGCTTTAACACCTGCGCACTTTTTAATAGGTAGACCTATTAATTCAATCAGTGAGCCTAACTTAGTTGATCTAAATGAGAATATCCTAAAAAGATGGCAACCAGTTACGAGATTTGTGCAGCTTATTTGGAGTAAATGGCATCGAGGTTATTTGAACGAACTCCAACAACGCAATAAGTGGCAATTTCTAAAAGAAAACGTTAGGATCGGAGATATGGTAGTTCTCATTGAGGACAATATGCCTCCATTTAAATGGCCATTGGGTAGGATTTTAGAGCTTTATAAAGATGATGATAATTTAGTTCGAGTTGTGAAAGTGAAGACTGAAAAAGGAGAATATAAGCGAGCTATTTCTCGAGTGTGTTTACTACCTGTGCCAACTTAAGATTGTGTATTTCATGAATTTCTGTGAATTTATATTAGTAAAGATTTTAGTATAAATGTATTGTTTTATTCTGTGTGTAAATTGATATTAATGCATTTTAATGTATAGTTCGTTTATATGTATTGGGAAATTTGTTGCATGCAACCATGGCAACAGGGGGAGAATGTTAACGCCCCACCTTTCTTTTGATGATGTCATCGATAGGTGGCGTGCCTCTTCCTTTATATAGTGCATGTTTTGTAAATAAAATTCAGTCTTTTACAGTCTACTTTTGTTGTTGTGAGTTTCTGTGTCTAGTGCGTGCGTAAATAAACTGTAGTTTTAATTTTTTCTCTTTTTCTTTCCTCTAATTTCTTGCGGCATCCAGTTTTCTGCGCCCCAAAATTGTTTGTGACCCAGGCACGTGCCTAATATGTCTAAGCGGAAAAGAGGCCCTGGTAATTAGTTGTACTTTAGGTACCTATCTAAAAACTTTTAAGGTCTACTCTAAATTTTTAACATGTAAAAATCATTAATTCATTTGAACTCGCATATATAATATTGAATATTGGAAATAGGCTACTAATGTTTTGTTTTATATTAAACCTTTCGCAGACGCCTTAAGTTGTCCATGCCCCCCCCCCCTCCAAATTAATTTTAAATCTTCCACGGATCCATTAAGCAATTATAAGGGAACTTTGGGAACCTATGAGTTAAGTAATACTACAATGCACTGAATTTTTTTTTTCTTAAGATTCTTTTATTTGAAAAAATTGCTTACCGACATTGCCAAATGATTTGAGCGATATCATAGAGTCTTTTTATGCTGACCGGGCATTGGTACACTTGCTTGAACATGTTTCTGCAGTATATTCGAAAATTTTTAATAAATTTAAATTAGCGTTTTATGTTGACAAAAAAATTGTGTTGCATGAAGCGTATCGTACAAAGGAAGAATTTGTTGTAAAAGCTAGGGCAAGGGGGGGGGGAGTTATATTAATTTAAGAAACTGAAAGAGTAACAAACTATAATTTTTTTTTTTTTCAGTTTATTAGGAATTCTAAGAAATTTAGATAAGGATTCTTTAAAATATAATTTAAAATCTTGATAACTTTTTATGGAGGAGTAAATCTTTACCAAAAATCCAGAAAGTGATTACCCTAACCGGGCTGCTGAGTTCATAAGATTGCTTCCTAAAATTTTATTGCAACAAGAGAGCGAGGCTTAACGCTAAACATTTGTTTAATATGTATTTAAAGATTAGAAATAAATGTAACATGATAGATAAAAACAGTGTAAATATTATAGGGGTAAAATCTTAGATTAACAATGAAAAGCTAATTATATATATATATATATATATATATTATATTTAAGTGTTTTTATTGCAACGAACTTAGAATCTAAATTTTCAAAAATTGGTACTTTATTTAGTTATAAGAAATCAGTAACTGTTATTTGAAGTGGCTTAAAGAAATTTATGTGCTGTATGATACAAAAATTCAGTGTATTTTGAAATTAACGATACAACTCAAAGGCTTGTTTTTGTTGCCGATTGTAAAAAGGCATATACTGCTTGCGTATTTTTTAGAATTGAATCTACTCAAGGAGTGATTTTTCTTTACCAAACTATGTCGCTGGTAGTTCCATTTAAGCAGGAGACAATCGCTAGATTAGAATTTACGACATACTTTATGTGCGGATTGCTATATTCGGCGTAACATTACTGATACGGAAAGTATTTTTGGAATGATTTCACAGTAGCCCTGTTTTGATTGAATTGAAGGATCAAAGTGGTTGGTTACTTTTGTATCAAAAAGAATAAGCGAGACAAATGCCATTCTTCTTAAAATCGAGTAATGCCATGTACCCGAAAAAAGGCACCCATTGAATTTATTTTATCCAGGTTGCTCCCACGACGATTTTTTTAAATCACTTAGGTGGGAAGATCTTTTAAGGTAATTAGAGTCAATGAATACTTGGGTAACGAATGAATCAATAAATTGAGAAACTTCTAAAGTTTCTTCAGAAAAACGTTAGATATTATGCTACTCAAATTGGGGGAAAAAACGGTACCGTACACTATTAAGTTTTTAAAATTTCAAACTATTATTAGATTTCAACCTGGATCCTGAGATTTGTATAAATTGAGAGATCTGATATCAATGACAGAGGAGATGACAAACTTTAAACAGGGCCAATCTTAACAGGTGTGTAGAACGTGCACAGCACGCAGGAGGCCAATACACAAGGGGCCGGCTGCATATAGTTCTATCAATCAAACAAAATTAACGAATTTCTCAAAATAAAATTTGCATTAAATCGAATAAGTACGCCGAGTTATTGAATAATCTGTTATTGAATACTCGTTTATTGAATAATCAAAATAAGTCCCGATTTCCGGAAAGTACAGCCTAATTTAAGAAAAACAGAATTTTAGTGCGCAGTGTGTTGATCAACTGTCCATCAATGTCTACTTTTTACACTCATGCTTCATTTGATAGCAAAATTCGTGGCAGAGTCAGCAATACTGCAATAGGAAAGGTTTTCTTGCTCATCAGTGTCATTGGGTCTGTGGGTTGATGCTTAACAAAGGCATCTCAAAAAAGATTTTGTAAACAGTGCTTTACTAAAATTTCCAGTATGGTTAATATTACCCGAGTCAAATAGATGAGTTTAAATTCACTACGCATTTTTTTGAGGAAATTAAGCGTTTTCAATTTAATAACAGCCTTAAAATTTAGTAAAACAAAATAGAAGAAAGAAGTGAGAGACTTCTGCGTCTTTGACTTTTTATTACTGTTTTTCTTTTTGCACTTACACAGGTAGATGTCAATGTTAATGATGATGATCTTAATGTTTTTTATAATGTCAATATTAAGTATTAGTAAAAGATAAAAAATTCTCTCGGCACATTAAGTGTTTGCATGCGGGCTGCCGACCCCCTAGGATTGGTTCTGACTTAAGAGGAAATAGTGAATGCTGAGATTCAATTCGTCCAATCATTTTAAGCTCAAAGCCTTCAAAATAAGAATCAATATCCACTTTATGTGTATTTACAGATAAAAATAATATTTGTTCTTCTAGTAAAACACTGAATCGCTCCTGACTTTCTATCGCCAACCCGATTACCTAGTAATTGTAGTCTCACAAGAAGACTTATGAGACAATTTCATTTAGTAAACTATCATATTGGCAAGCAATTATTTCTTAGTCTAATACAAGGGAATTATTGGATATTGAGTGGGAGAATTGTTCAAAAACATAAAAATGACTTTCTGCTGATATTTGTGTCCAGAAGAGCGAAGTATTGATTGACATATTCCGACATTGGTACTAATTTTATAGGAACATTTACTACAAATTTGGGCTTTTTATTGGGATGAAGTTTCCAGATATGCCGGAATACGAAGTAAAATTTTGAACTTTACACTTCCCATGGTAGAGTTTTGTGGGGCAGCTTTTGGGAAAGACTCATGAGGAGAATATTCAAAGAGCTTCTCAGGAGGACTCTCAGCTTGCTATAAGCAGGACCATACTCACTTCTGAAGGATTCTAAAATTAACCAATATCTTAAGTTGAATGTGAAAAAGGTAGTGTGTGATTTTTCGTTATTAAAACTATTAGTCCGTGGATTTGCAGGATTTTATTCCGGTCATTTCAGTTATTTTTTGTGATATTGCTTAGACATTTGAAACAATAAATTTGGATGTGCGGGACGGTGAATACTTCAGCAAACAAATTTAAGTTTTAGGGTTAAAATACTTTTTAGAAAAAGCTATTTGATTAAGTGACAGTGAAAAAAGATCTTCCGTCTTATAATATTTAAAAAAAGAGATGTGTGGCTAGGTGTTAATGTAAAAAAGCATCTTCAATAGCTTTAAAAAATAGTCATAAAATTAGTACAGGTAAAGGTACTAATTCTGTGACTAAGAATGGAACATTTCGCTTAGAAACTAAATATTGGGCATTCCTTGCAACCAGTATTTTCTATGGGTGTTAATGGGAATAATTTGTCAAATTTTTCAAAGCAAAAGGATGAACCTGCCTACTGTGTCTCCGAACTTCGATGTCGCAGTTACGAATAGGTCTTAAAAGCCTAGTTTCGGTCGTTTCGAAGAAACTTACGAAGCTAATAATACGTGAACTTATACGTGATGTTTTCATGATACACAGCTGTAATCTGTACACAGGCCACCCTTATGAGGATGAAAGTTATATTCTAAAAAACTCGTTCACGAAAGCGTCGATAAATTATCTCTATGGTAAAAAATAAAGATCTGTAAGTCTATTAGAGGTCGGAGGAAGGAGGGGGAGTAAATCCTCTGCCTCTTCTTTGTGTACGCCACTTATCCAGAAACTCATAAAGGGTGAGGATAGTATTATAAATTACCCCTCCCTCTATCTCATTACCCTAAATCAAACAGTTATTGATGAAATTGAAGAAATACTTTGATTGGAACGAGGCCAATGATTGTTTCTTTACATTTTAATTTCAACAAAACAATTGATGAATGCGCCTGATTGTCAGATTCTACACTATTATTAGGTTTTCTTTTGTATCTTTCTGTGTCCGTGATTAAATGAGCTTTTATGTGCCGTCATTCCTGAACATATTTATCTATATTATAATTCTAATATATCGGATAGATATCAGCCCATTTGAATTAATATTGAAACTAGTTTGCTTTGAAGTTTTCGTTTTTAATATAAAAGAGATTATGATTCACTCGTGCTTTTACCTGTTTTCCCTGAATTTCTCTTGTGCCAGTGGCAGCTATGGTCACAGACTCATGGCCGACGTGTTATGAATATGAGTACTTATGTCATTGAAAACCCACCTTGTAGAGATACTAATGTACGTTAATTCTGTCGGGGCTCAAAGTCTTCCCGTTGGCGTGGTGGTAGTTCAGGTGTCATCCTTGTCATTTTTTAACACTTCTCAGTGTTCAACGTTACGTCCAAAGCCAAAAGCCATCGTGTTGCGAAAAAAGTGGGATGTTAATAAAGCACTAACTCACTTACATAGTTTTCCTTCGTGACACATTAGAATTTTGAAGCCTCGGAGTGTAAAATAATTCATGTTTTGAATTTTGCACGACAGTCTTTGTTAAAAGTAGAATCTTATCTTGTTACTTTAATCGTGGGTTTGAGCCTAATATGGCGATTCGGAACTGAAAATTTTTGTGGAAGGGGGCTGATGCATATTAATTCCTCAGGGAATCGAAGTTAAGATTTTGAGTGTCATGGAAAGCCAAAACATGAGTTGTCACCACAAATTAACAGTGATTCAGAACTATGAGTCAAGGTTTTATATTGCTTCCAGGATAACATTTATTCAAACAATGAGCAACCATGGAATCAAAATAGCTCAATATGCTGAAATGTCACGTGACAGCAAATTCATTAATTTGGCCACTGGAAAAGTGGCGTAGGTCAAAACCAAAATGAAGCGAAGTAAAGTTTTGTTTATTTCTTAAACAATGCTCTGTAAACAACTTCAGTAGTTCAGCGTGAAGAATTATCGAATTATTTGTTAGAAAAGTGGTTTGGTTTCATTCTACAATCATGCCGAATCCGAAGAGAAACAAACAAAGTAACTATTTGATAATTTTGTTCGTAAACATTTCTGTAGCCTGTTATAATTTTAATGCCTTTTAAAAATTTCTCTGTTCATCTGACAACATGGCAAATACAGACTCAAAAATTAGATTGGTAACAAAGTAGTATTTTACCTTTTACCCCCTTTGGAACAGATTTACTGTACGGTCACCCTTGGCGGATTTTTTTGGTTGAATTGTCGAATCGGCCACTTATCCCGACAAGTAATTACAGTAACCGTATTGGACAACAGAATGTAGCCGCCATTATTTAAATTTTCGTTCGACCACGTTGTACTTGGTGTTTTTTTAGTCTTCAGCTACCGCGTTCTTTCCGTGAAATTTTTGTGATGTCTGTTGTATGGGGAATGTCTGAGGTAAGTGCGAGAATGTTTTGTGAGAATGTTATGTGGTATGATGAGAATGTTAATTTAAGGTATTTGTATGGATTAGAAAAGGGAAACGTTTGAATTTTGTATGAAAGTGGGTTTCATTGCGGATAGATATGAGTGTTGTAAATGTGGTAAGGATATGAAATTGGTTGAAAGGCACGATATAAGTGGAGGTGTAAATCTAAGGTGAAAGGGCAAATGCATGACGACAAAAGGAGTGAAAAAGGTTTTTTTTTTTAATTGAGTCGAATGAGATTTTAGTTCAGGTTTATTTGTGTTTGAGTCAGAGTAATTTTGATTTTAATATGACAGAGAGTAAATGTTCTTCTAAGACTGTGTGATTATCGTTTTCAGTGATTTGGCCGCCATTTTTTTTGCGCAGGCAACATTTTCACTACGCTGTTTTCTACGTACGTAGAAGTCGCCATTTTGGTGAGATTTTGAAAAAGTCGCCAAGGATGACCGTAAAGTAAATGTTTACCTTACCTTTTATTAAAAAGTGGGTAAAAACAGCAGATTTCAAATTCTTTCTTTTACTTCTGCAAACATCATGCGCATTACATCTTTTTTTCGACATCTCCATTCAAATCCATCCAAAGGAACATTCTTTCGTTCGTATAATCCCATTCGCTCAGTACATTTAGGGCATTCATAATTTGAAGCAAGCAATCAATCCTTTATTCATACAATTCTTTCTTACCTTTCACATTCAACGAAGTAAATTCTTTAGTATACTCACTAACACATGCAACCGTATGTCCAGCCTGGTGCACAATGATAAAATTCGAAGTAAATTACAGTTTAAAAAAACTAAAAATACCCTTTTATAGTTTATTGAACTTCATTGTAACTTTATCTTTTAGTCGCCAAATCTGGGATCTGGAATTAGTCGCCAGATGTGAGATGGGGTCTAAAAATGGGAAATCATTAGTCTTGATGATCGTTACTTGTCATCTAATCTGCAACAAAAGTCACGCTTATGTTACTTTAATTTGAATTACATGTATAGCTAAAACATTTACTACTTTATAGTGCAAAATGTATTTTTTGTAGTAAATAAAGAGTTTTAAGTTGTTAGTATTTAGTTCTATTATTTTCCCAATAATTGCAAATCAAAATTGTTTAACAGCACATATATACCTCATTAAATATTTCATTAGAAAAAATGACACGTTGATCCATAAAGGTTCACCACCCCTGGTATATGGAGTATTTATAACTTTAAATTCAAATCATTGAATCTATATAAAAAATGACCTTTTATAATAAAGTTTCACAAGAGAAATTTTTTTAAAAATAAATCTGTACTTTATTTTTGTAAAATACATTTGAAATAAAATGAACTATGGCTTGTCAATGTATTGAATATGATGGTAATATTTTTAAAAAATCCACCTTGTGTGATGTGGGCACGGTAGCCAAGTGGTCATAGTATTGGATCATGGCAGGCATGTCATGAGTTCAAGCCCAGTACCACTAAAGACCCGCCATGTAGAGGAGCGATGCACATATAATCTGTCGAGAGCTCAAATGTTTTCCTGTTGGTGTGGTGTAGTAGTTAGGAGAAGGGGGTGCCAGCTCAGGTATCGTCCTTGTCACTTGACTGTGGTTCAAAATTATGAGGTCCGTCACCAAAAGCCCTCGTGTGGCTGAACAGTGCAATATTAATATTCACTCACTCACTACCTTGAGTGATCCTGTTTTTATTATTATATATGAAAAGCACCAATAAAAAATGCATAATTAACAAAATATATTTGAAATGTTGTAATAAAATCTATTTTCCAGTTGAATTATTTTTAATTTCATTGAAAAGATATTTAAGATTTTTTTAACTCGCTTTCAAACAAATTGAAATTAAAAACTCAATAAATATTGCCTTTTGCATTTGAAGTGTTCTCAATATCTAATTTTTAAAATGTTAAACAATCTTATTTTTATGGCTTTTAAACATTTTTAAGTCTTTTTTTTTCAGAAGAACCGAAATGTTATTTAAATTTCCAAAAAATTTCTTTCAATATTTATAAAATACTTAAAATGTTGTTTTTCTATTATTTTTAGAGACCTGGACTATGATAAAGAAAAAATGGGAAAGGAAAAAGGAATTTTACCAAGAAGTATTGTTTCATTTATATTTTTTTCAAGCAAAAAAGTTTTATTTTTTAAAGTTTTGGTAATTTTTGGGTATTGTATGAATAATGCACAATCAGAAAAAATAATCCAGATAGCTTCCAGGTTATAAAAATAATGGAAAAAATCCTTGCTGAAAAGAATGTTGATAGTGTCTTTATTCCTTATTAATAGATCATTATCCATTTTAGCATGTAAAATCACTAGAATGCATCTAGTGGTTGTGTTGAGTGGAAACTTTTTTGTTTCCAGGGTTGTTTCTGTCAAATTATGAGTTCGAATCCTGCTGCCGCTGTAAACTCACTAAGTACAGATGCTGTTGCATGTTAAATCAGTTGAGGCACACAGTCCTCATATAGGCATGGTGTGGTAATTTGGAGAGTTTGAGGTCATCTCAAATGTCATTCTTATCAGTTGACGGGACTTAAAAATATGTTCATCACCAATATGTTTCCTTGAAGTGTAACACTAATAAACAGTCTATCACCTAAATGCATGTACGAGGATACTTTGATTTTTTTATAGAATTTTAAAGTATTACTCACACACACACACACATGGAAATATAGGGGGGGGGAGGGGACCTGTAAAGAGGTTAGAAAGTAATAATATTTGATACAGACTGTTCTTCAAAATAGATCATGTATAATATGTCATCAATTTTTTTTAAATGGCTGTTTAGTAATAATGAGGTTTAGGGACTGAGACAAATGATTTAATATACATGTTGTTGAACATGTCTGAACATAATTCATGTTCTTTATAAGAGGGATTGGAGCAATATCATCTTATAAAAGTACTATCTCAAGGAAGTCATGCTTACATCATAGAATGTATCTGATTGGCTAAAATGTTTACTTAACTCCTTGCAGTTATTCAACTTTCTGGGTTGATAATTGGACTTGCATATAACTATAAGTAGTGAGACTACTTGATGTACAAGTAGGCCCCTCCTTCGACCCTTTTAAGTAGACAGTATATACCATATATTGTCAAGTACTTGTACAAACTGTAATCTGTAACAAATAAATGAGCATAACTCATGCAACTAGGCACAAACCTGCTCAATCGACTACCATCTTTTGACTAAATGATTAATGGTGGTAGACCTAGACACAGATACAATATAATATCACTGTTTCCAGTTGGAGTGTAATTCAGAATTCCCAGTTTTTCAGAGAATATGCCTGGGAATAATATTTAAATATTAAAATTATTTTAATCACAGTCTTATTGAGGTCAAGTAGCCTTACTTGCACAGGTTCAATCTTCTTTCCTCTCCAAATTGCATTTATGGGTCGCCCGGGGATGCCAACCATTACGTTTTCCACTGTCCCTTCACTGACGATCATCATCTTGTTAATCCCAATCAAAATGCTCTTTCCCCTTGGGTTAACTCTGTTACTAATAATCGCACTATCCACAATAAATTAATTTCTTGCTTTGTGATTTCCAAATCCATTTGTGATAGGCTATCTTAAGCCCTCCTTTTGTCTGTTTCTTGGCCTTCCTCTTGCTATTCCTTTTCACTTTTCATTTAAAAAAAATAATAATAATTTGACTTTCCTCCGACCATTTGCTGGTTCTCGTCATTTGGCCAATGTCTCCCTCCCCTCCCCCTTTCTTCTCCTTTTTAGAATGCCTGGCTTGCATTCCCTCTCTGTTGTTTTCATTGCCTTGGGGTGCAAAGCTTTTTGAGAGGGGAGGTTATTGGATGTGATGCCTCCCCTTTGGCACCCTCCTGCGTCTTTTGGGTCCTCTTCCAGGGTCCCACTCTGCTGCCGCTCGTGAACTGGCCATTATTGCTCTTTCCTAAATATAACAAAAAAAATGTCTGGACCTCCGCTATCTTTCCCTTTTAGGAGTGGTTCCCATGCTTCTTGTATTACTTTTTTCATGTCTTTTCTGTCTCATTTGTTGGACAGCGTTGGTGTGTGTGTATGTGTTGTGTGTGTGTTTTTTTCTTTTTTTTGTATTTGCAATGTTATAAAAAATTGTAAAGTTTTCCATCTGTATTATTCCCCCTTTTCTCAAGAATTTTGTGGGGAGGGTCCCTCATTCGGGACCACTTTGTATACTTTTTTGTTTACCTTAATAAAGTTACCTCTCAGAGGGTCGATTCACAGCTCGAAACCCCTTGGGTGGGCTTGATTCTCCCGAGTAAGTAAGAGGCCAAGTAGCCCTCCCCCTCGAGGTCCAGTTGGCCCATGCCCTGAAAACATTCCTGACTATATTTCTATCCAAGTCATAACAGAACTACCTTTATGCTTCAGAACTGGAAAGTATAATCTGTATAATATATTTGTGGGAGGTATTTGCCAAATGGTATATATATACGTGTCCTGCTCTAGGGAACAATGTGAATGATGAATTCTCGTACTAGATTACATTATTTAGTGCATCACTCAGCTGGCTTTATGGTCATGATACCACAGCGTTTAGCATTCACATCGATCAGCAATTATTTTGTTACTGTATCATGTTGATTGTTTACATAGCTCCCTTCTAACAGAAATCTTTGTTACAACTACCAGCAGAAACTGGTTCAATATCACAAAATATTTTAATTGAGACAAACAACACATTTCTAAAGCAAAACATAGGTATTTTTGCAATGGGCTGTAGCCTGCTTTCATGCATACCTGCAATTAGCTAACTACTTGTAGAGTACTTGGATCTCTGTGCTTTAAGTTCTCTCACATAACTCTAGTAATAATAACCATATACTCGCTCATAACTTGGGTACTTATCAAAGCTGCACTAGATGCCTCATTTTAAATGTAATATTATATATACATGAAGATTAATTTCGTCAGAAATTTTGTATTATACAGTTCTTTAAATTAAATGTGTGTTTCAACCGTTTAAAACAAAGCCTATTTCCTTTCTTAAAGAAGAAACCCAACTTACACAATGTAAGTTATTACATGGTGAAAGAGTATCATATTTGCAATCAACATCATTTAAAAAAATTTTAAATTCCTTTTTTTTTTTAATGTCATTGGCAACTGTAAAATTTATGAATCGATTAACTCTTCCTGAAATTTCTTTGAATTTGTACATAGCTCTTTCTGGTGAATAATATCATGAAAACCCATTATTGAATTATCAACTTAATTTTAAAATTATTTTAACGAAATCTTTCCTTAGTGCAGTCATTAGGAGATCAATTTGTCATAACCCAAGTAATTTTTTAAGAATCCATTTTAAGTATTTCTAGTTTGTTAGCTACAACTTCACAAGCATCAATGCCTCTCATTCTTTCTGTGGTATAGTTGCTAATTTTATAAGTTCCTTGTGCATTTCATTCTTTTTCAGACAATGTGTAATAATTACTAATCTTGCAGAGACTTTATGTCAGATGTTTCATCTATACTGAGATATAGTGCTGCTATTAACCCCTTAACTGCTGAATAAAAATAATGTGACTCACTCTGCATTGCTTCATCTTTCGAATAGGCACGGATATGCAGAAAATTGGGATGAAAAGAAAAAGCATAGACGAGCAAATTTTTCTCAGAAATAAAAAAAAAAAAGTAAATTCTTTTTAAACACTGTCAATGTCATTTTATTGTGTTTTAAAGCTGTTGGATTGGTTTTAAACAGATTAGCACAATGCAAAGAATTGTACTTTGAAAGGACAGATGTATCCATCCGAGGCACTTAACAATGCACGGTTGAGCAAGACTGTTATATATGCCAGCAGTAGTTAATGGGTTAAAATTATTGCTAAATCAATCAGAAATACTGGCACTCATTTTCATTATCTTTAAAAGTATTTCTATTAACTTACAGTTCTTGAATTCTTTGAATAATCTTTTCTTTATTATTTGAATCTTGAAACAAACTGGGAACGGTTTTTAACATAACTGTTCTTGTGCTATCCATCTCAAAATGTTTTTGGATCGTTTAACTACCATTTAAGAAAAGCTTCTTAACATTATTACTTGTTTTTACAAATTTTGAAAATAAATTCATTTGATTTTTCACTTTTTTATAACCATTAAGAAATTAGTTATTTTCTTTCTACAATACTTTTTTTTTTGACAATCTCTTTACGGTTTGTTTCAAAACGTCATTTGATAGATGACAATTTCAGAACACAAAATATCCTCGTATAACAAAATCAAAATCAGCAGTCCAAGTATTTACAATGCTTCGTACATTTTTTGTTTTGTACTTTTTATTGGTATCATTTGAACTGTGTGAATATTAAATTTTTTTCTATTTAAAATAAAACACTAATTTTATTTTATTTATTTATTTTGCTATTCATGACTGACAAGCATAGAAAGTCATTCATCTAGCCAGACAAAAATGTCAGGTTCGGTTTATTGATTATAAGACACCATCTTTTATCCTTTTTCATCAATATTTTCAACTAGAAGTGATAGAGAAAGCTATTGTGAAACTAAAATTTCCACATCCATTAACAAGCCCAATACAAATTTTTTGGTGGGCCATGTAATTGCCAACCCTTGTCTAATCATATCATAAAAGGCATGTCATTGAGTATAATTATTGAAATTAACTTTGAATCACAGATTGAATGTTTTTTTTTTTTAATTTAAAGGTCTTCCCTTTATTATAAAACTTAGTTCTTTTGAAAGTAAAGCTTTTAAATTGCATTATATTCTATTAACACTTTATTTAATTTTTAAAATTTCAATGTTATGTACTTCAAAGGAGAAAATATATTTACTGCTGATAAATAATCAGTTCTATTCAAATCTTGGAGGGGGGAGGGGCAAAAAGGCATAAAGATTTCAAATTTCATGTAATTGAAGAGCTCATTTATGAAAAGAGCACTTATTTTGTTAAATAATTTTTTTCCATATAAGAAAAAGAATATAAATTCAAAAACATCTAAAATTTTATCAAATATTTTTAAATGAAGAGTTAGATAAATGTGAATAAGGTGTAAGCATGTTTAGTCCTTGGAAGAGTTGTTCTACTTAACTTGAGTGAAATTATCATTCATAAGCATCTCTTTCTCTCGCTTTAGCTTTCTCAATTAACATTAAGCAGCTTAAAAATGGTTCTTCTTTTGTTTTTATTTTATTGTAAAGCATTTTTTAAATATTTATTTGTGTAAAATACTTTTATATCCAGATTCAATCCTGTGTGAAGAAATATGCTCATGTGTTCGTCTTTGCTGCTACTCATGGGAGAAATTCAAATTTGAGAAATGTTCGTATGCAGTGGAAGACAAGTAGGTAAAGTATTTGTATTGCAACTTTTTCAGATAGAAGCGTTGGTTCTCTCAAAATCTGATTACAATTTTTAGGATTTAAAGTTTTAATTAAAATAGTAGGATTTGAGGTATTAAAAGGTAGATGTCACCTACACATACATTAAAATTAGAAACTGGAACACATGCTTGAATTTTCTACGCAAATTGTCTAGGTCTATTGAAATCCTTTGAAGAAACTTGAGGATATTCCAGGTAAATTTATAACCAAAAACCAAGGTCTTGTTCATATCTGCATCTTAATATAGAATTCTCTTGATAGTTCAATCACTCATTCTTGCTCTATTAGTAATAAGTCCTGATTTTTATTGAAATAGATTTTTAATCCAGTCCATAAAAAACATGAATTTCTTTTTCACACACATTAACCCATGGGAACCTTGTGGAACCCCAGGACACCATGGAACACAGTTTGAAGACCACTGCTGTTTGAAGAACACCTGCATATGTTATCTGAACTCTGCTTATATTTTGCTACACATTGTTTGCATACTATCTGTATCTATCCTAGCTCATTCTAAATATTTGTGTTTTATGTGTGAAGAGTTTTGAATATTTCTTCACTTGTTCTTCTGGTAATTAGTTTCATCTGTAAAATATCACAACCAGTTGCTGATACATAAGAAGATTCATCCTTTTATAACTAGAAAAATTTACTTTGAGTAACTCTTTAAACTAATTGATTTTTTGCCCTTTGATATATTTCTTTAATTTTATGAGCTCTTCCTCCAGTGTTTGGAAGTTGTATTGTTTTGAGTTCATTTAAGGTCTCTTTACTAAATATGATTCCCAACACATCCTTTATTGCTGGTAGCATTAAAGTTTCACCAAATATGTGCAACTTAATCATAATCTTGGAATTTGATAATTAATCAGATATGAAGTGTGCATATCTTTCTCATTCTTTTTGGTGAGATCGAAGTAATTTCAACACATTCAGCTATCTGAAGTATTTAAGTGACTAATTTTTTAATCAGAATATATTGCCTAAAGTAATCAATGTAATTTACTTGGGAGCTTGCTGTAATTTACAAGGATTTAATTGCAAATAACATTAAAATGTGGAATTACCTTCATTTTCAATCCTTGAAAACTTGAATACTAAAAATTGTAACATTGTATACTCAAAGGTGCCTTTCCATTACTATAAAAGGACAACCAGGTGGTACTCCTTGCTCTTTTGGAGAGAAATTTCTTTTTTCCCAAGGAGGAGTTAGAGTAAAATTGTCCGTGCACTTGGTAAGAAATTGCCTTTCTCCTTGGCAAGATGATGTAATATGTTCTGAAATGAGTTTTTTATGTGTGTGCTGTATCCTTGTGCTGTGGAACTTAGATAATTAAATAAAGTTTGTTCCTCTATATATATCAGTCTATTATTTTACCTTAATATAATAACCCTGAGGGATCACAACAGTCAGAATCATATTTTGTTATTAATTTTGTCTTTTTTGGTTTCCTTGAATTAAAACTTGATCATTTGATCAAGGGTTCCCCTCTCCCTCCCCACTTTCTCTTCTCAGTTTTAGATTTTTAAAAACTTCAGAATTTGTTTCAGTATTGTCATAGTTTCAGAAATATTCAGAGAAAACAATTTATAATATTTTTTTTTCTAGTTACTTGTGATAAATGTATCAATCATTAAAATTATTAAAATGTATCAAACATTAAAGTTGTGTTGCCCTTCAAAAATTCATAATATAACTATTTCTGATAAGGGGATCAGTTAATAAGAATTATAAATTGGTATACAGCCTTTTAAAACACTGGTTTTGCTGAGCATAATTTTAATACTAAAATCCTTACACTATTGTAGCAAATTGTACAAAATGTGAATTTTATATGATTTTGTGGCATGTGTGAGAAATTTCCAAATACAATAGAGTCTCTTAAACTCGGCACTCCGAATAACTCATCTACACCTTTGTAGGTCCACTTATGTCTGATGCAAAGATTATTACTGTTGTCACAGTTAATAAAAAAATGCAAGAAAATGAAGAAGACGTTAATTTTGAGCATACTGTACAAACTCCTTAAATATCACATAGTAAGGGACTAAAGTCAAACTGCCCTTCAGTATTTTGAAAACAAGGTACATCAGTTATGGACTTAATGTTTCTTCGTTGTCTTCATGAGGAAGTAGCAAAGGGCAGTACTGAAAACAACAAGACATTATGCATTTCTTCAAAGTAAAAAAAAAAGTAGCCAGGTTCTGCAAAGTTGGCTACTTAATTTTCATTATAGACAACTTTATGCCTTTATAAAGTATTTTCCTGAGATTCTGATCAGGTAAATTACTATATACCATGTATTCATTAATTTTCATTCTCATGTAGTAAATGTTCTATGCTTTCATAAAGTATGTACCTTTCCTTTGTCTAAGTGTATTAGGTCAATTTGTTTATTATTGTAATCTCAAGCAAACAATGCATACAAGTCCAATACAATATTTTCTGAGGAAACTCGCATATTTATTCTTCATTAATCCCATTCTTGGTATCCCAATATTTTCACTACTCGGACACCCTTCAGTCCATATTAGACCGAGTTTTTTAGACTGTACTGTTTATGAAATATTTAATATTAATTTTATTTTTCACTTAATTTTTTTTTGTTACTGTATTATTTTTTCAGTTTTTTTGTTTTTAAAACTGAAGTAAATTTAGTTTGTTGCAGGAAGTGTTAAAAAATTAAAAAGTTTTTTAGTGTAAATGTTTAAAATAGTTTTAAAGGTATAATTTTTTAAAACACCACTAATGCATAATGCATATGTAGCCTGTACATTATTTCTAAGAAAGCTTTGAAATATATCTTTCTTACATATTAAAAAGTGTTTAAGATTATGGGACAACCTATATTGTTGTAAAAATTATTTATTATTTTATAGGATTTGTGTTGGAAAAAATAAAGTTATGGCAAAGGCTTTAGGCCTAACTGAAAAAGATGAGCGTAGGCCTAATCTTCATAAAATCGGTAAACAATTAAAGGGAGATAAAGGGCTTTTATTTACTAATCAACCCATTGAAGAAGTAGTAAAGTAAGTAATCTGTTAAAATGATTGTGTGGTATTGTTAAATACTTAGCAAGGTGTTGTTTTACATGGTAATTAATTTTGTTTTGTAGTTGGTTTCATTCATATTCTGAAGGAGATTATGCTAGACCAGGATATATTGCCACAGAGGATGTTATTTTACAAGAAGGTCCTCTAGAACAGTGTCCCGCGAAGTTAGAACCTTCTCTAAAGAGGTTGGGACTTTCTACAACTCTGAAGGATGGTAATGTTTTCCAAACCTATTCTAAATTCTACGAAGCTAATTATTATATTGTTGGTAAAGTAATTATAATAATTTTTGTTATATATTTACAACTGAAACTTCTCAGTTTTACTTTTCATGCCTTTTTTTAATCACAATGAAAGTAAAAGGCTAATTATGTAATTTATTAACTGTCAACAACTTGAAATTTAACTTCAAAATAAAATATTGATTGTATATACTGAATGTATATACAGTAATACCCTGAGCTTTTTTTTACATGATAGATGGGACTGATTGATAACCATGTAAATCAGGGTTTAATTTGGCATATAAAATATTTTTAGTTGGGGCCGGAAACAAAAGAAAATAATTTAGAAGAAAAATGTTTAATAAACTCTGAGGTAACCACAAATACAAAACTGTAAACTGAAGTTATTTTGATGTAGGAGGTTTTATTAAATCTAGCAAAGTAGTCTGCCAGCTCAAAGGTGTTTTTTCTTGTGCAAAATTTCCTTGTAAGCATGCTTATAATTTTCTGGTTCCTTGTTTTGTTGAAAAAATAAGCTCTTTGTTGGAGTCCATATTTTCTAAAAATTTTAACCCTTTTATAATTAACCTGAAGCCCTCTGTCAAATTCCCAACTATCATTCGGTCATCAGATTGAATTGGGTCTAAAGACTCATGTTTTTCAATACCTTGCTCTTGCTCATGCATTTCTATGAGCTCATCAATTGTCAGCTCTTGACGGAGGGAATTCAACAGTTCTTGAACATCATCACCTAAATTTATTTGCCTGGCAAGACTAGCAACCTCTTCTATCACTTAAGTCAATAAACAGGAAAGGAGAAGTGAGTAATCAAGTTGTGCAGTGCTCAAACAAAACACGAATCTATGAGATTTGAAAATTGCCTAACTTCAAATTGGCGTTAGTTGAGGCAGTTAAGTCAAGGTAATACTGTATCTCTCTCTCTCTTTATATATATATACAAGGACTGTTAAAAAGTATTCAACCTTTGGTCAGAAAAAATATCTTAGTTACTTAAAGGGAATAGGATCCTAATCAAATTCTAAGTAGGTCCCTTGCACCTTTACACACTTAGCCCAATATGCATTCCACTGCCAAAAACACTTCTGGGAGGCTCCTTTTGGAATTATGTTCAACCCCTGGCAGTCATTGTGTGGGTGATTGTCTCCTTTAGTGCTTGAAGGGGTGTTGGGTGATGTTTGTACACTTGCGCCTTTAAGTGTCCCTACAGAATAAAATCACAAGGGGATGAATGAGGTGACCTTGAGAGCCAGGTGATGTCTCCTCACAAAAATGTTCAGGAAAAAACTCTCCCAGAATGCCCAGCAAATGCAGCAAAGTGTGAGCTGTGGCTCTGTCTTGTCGGAACCAGATTTCTGCTTCTTCATGGACCCCAAGAAACAAGTTTAACTTTGGTTGGAGGAAGGTCTCGATCATGTGACAGTAGCGATCTGAAGTAACCGTTACCGTTAGCTTATCATCTTCAAAAAAATACAGACCCCACACTCCAAATTCAGCAATGCTGCATCAAACTGTCACACAGGGACTGTGAAGTGGTCGTTGGTGAAGCAGCTGAAGGTTTTTTGCTTCCCAGTAGCGAAAATTTTGTTTATTCACAGTGCCTGACAAGTTCATCAGACAAAGTCAAAGCAGAGCCAAGGGTAATGTTCTGAAGAATGTCATTACACGCAGTTGTGCGAGTTTGAAAATCTCTACCTAATTCATCAACTACCATCATTTTACATGGGTTCATGTGAAGATCTCTGTGCAGGAGTCTTCTTACACTCCTATTAGACAATCCCAAGGCAGCTGCATGTTTAAGTGCTGAATGCTTTCGAGATTGCATGATGGACACTCTCATGTGTGCCATATTTTCGGACGTTGTTATGGTCCGAGGTTAGCCAGGCAGTTTCTTTTTCAGTGCAGAACCAGTTGCTCCAAAGTTTTTTAACCAAATGTGAATAGTTTTTCTGTCAAGAACGGGATCATGACTGCCAAGTGGGAACCGAATGCAAAATGCTCGCTAAGTAATAATCACAGAACCACCATCATGAATATACTCCTCCTCTACAATTGCACACTGCTCACTGTGCCACACCATTGTGACTATTGCAAATCGCATGTATACTGCTAGCGATCTAGACCCTCTCCACCACCACATCCCCACCTCAACTTACACAGCGCCCTCTCAAAATAGGGGAGATTTTTTTGCCAGATCCTGTATCAGGGTACAAATTAACTGTGTTATATAAGAGACAGCTATCTATATATAACTAATGTTCCTTCATTAACCTGGCAAATAAACTAAAACAAAATGAAATATGCTTATAGAGCCAAAATATCTTTTAATTTGTTAATGACTGCTTTCTACTGAATTTAATAACATCTTGTGTGTGGATGAAAAGGAAGTTAATCCTTTTGATTCTATACTTTCTTAAACTACTTTTCTGAAACCTTTATAAATATAAAATTTGTAAATATTGTTTTTACTTATCTTGCATGAATGAAATATTTTTAATGGCATCACTATCCCATTTTTAGGAGTCATTTATTTATTAAAGGATTATGCTGTGTGCAAAGCAGGAGAAGCATTATCACTTGAGTCTGCAAGAATATTGGTAATTAATTTAAAGTAGATTATTCAATTTCTTAGTCCTTACTTTTTTCTTATACATATGAAGTGGTTAGATTAAAATTAAATAGAATAACAGTGATAAATATTGTAAACACTTGAAAATTGAGGCATTGACATGTATAAGGTTGTATGCCCAGAAAACCCATTTTTACAGGAGGAGCAATAAACGATTTTGAACTACTGAAATTAAGTTTATTCATTAAAAATAAGTACATACGAGATCTATTTATGGAACATATATTGTTCTTTAAATCAACATACAGCATTTGAAAGTAAATTAAATTATAATTTTTTAAAAAAATGTAATTAATTTTATTATGTACAAAGTTGACGATAAAATGTATGATATTTTGTATCCATGAATTCCAACATAGACAACAAGTCTTTTTTTAGGATCACTAATGGCTGACCTTTTTCCAAGTGGCGGTAAAGAGTAAATTCTGGAGATGTCATTGACAGACTTTCCTCTTTTAAAGATGTTATGCTCCTTCCATGGTTCCATATTACTGAAGGTTGTCTTAACTTGTATAATAGGCAAATTGACTCTTGAAATTTTTATCCAGGAAGCAGTGCTAATCTTAATCGGCGATGTATTTAAAAATGTATCGCATTTATCAAAAATATCGTAAAAATCATCTTCTTTCATCTTCACAACATTGAAAGGCTGAACATGTCGTGCCTCTGCAATCATTTCAGCTTTTTCTTTGGGTACCATAGGTTTGCAAAATCTTTTCAATAATACCAAAATCGCGATCGCATGGCATATATGAGTGACCCGAAACTAGAAATTTAAATTCAATACAATCTAGAATATTTTTGGCAACAGCATAGATCATAATCATTAACACCATCCGGTTTTTATTTTGGCCAGCGCAGTTGTCACACCAGACTGTCAAGTTTCTTTTTCGAGTTAAATTAGACGTGATAACCTTCAAAAGACAGGAGGCAACCTCATTCCCTCCGCGGCCAGCCATGCCCTCATGCCACAAGCACATGAAGCTCGTGCTGGTATTCCCATTGTGAATAAAGAGGTTGAAGTTGGACAGCTGGCGACTGTAAAACATACTGGAGTGTGTGTAAATATCACATGCTGCATGTCCATGTTGATAGGGCAAATACCACTTGAAGGGCATGCGTGAAGAAGCATTGTCTTCATTTAACAACTTTACAGCTTTCTCAGCTTTCCTGAGATGTAACTCCTTCTTGGCTATCAATTTCAGTTTTTCCAGTCCCACTGTTGTGTTTATTTTGCTTTTAAGAAGATCACACAATGAACAAGTGTCGGTTCTAGGGTGGGGGAATGAAAGTTTAGGAAAGGATTTCCTGAAAACTCTTCAATAAAAATGCTGGTGAATGTTTGAATCAGGGTAGGCTTTTACAAAGGCACAATACGTCATGCAGATATTTAAATCTGGACTCAAGTATAACTATGAACATTTGAGCCATGAATAGTGGCTTTCTTCGGAAGGAACTGATAAAATATGTCCCTTTATGAATTCTATATCTTCATTGGTATATTTTGTTTTATGGGAATGGGATCGCAGATTTTCACCCCTACGATTTGTAAAACAAACATCTCCCTTCTTCTTCTTCTCAATTACAGTGTAAGTTCTCTTTTGAGATAAGCCTAATGTATCTCTATAAGTTTTTGCGCACACTTGAATGTGCCCATTAGTTGATGGTAAGCAGTAAGTGACAGAGATTTGTCTCCGACTTAACGCAGGAACGTCAGTTGTGCGCTGCCTTCATTGCTTTATGTGCACTATGTTTATTAAGCCAAATAAGAAATTACCTTGGCCGTCTTCACTCTGTTTCCAAAAATCTGTGTGCAAATTACGCACTTCATTTTCCACTAAGTCGTGGCCCCTGTATTTGCATTTGCGCCTAGCCTAGAGAAATAAAACAGAATTTAATATTATCATCATCATTGGAGCTTCTGAAAAATGTAATTACACAATTTGAATTTCATCTCAGAAACGGTGAAAAATTACTTACCAGTTTGAAAGGCATTGATTTTGGAGGCATATTGATATTTACACACAAACAATTTAACTGAGTCTGAAATTGATGTAAACAGAATGTAAAAAGAAGCAATGTGTCTCAGGAGGTTATGATAGCAATGATAAACTTTGCTTGACTCAATGCCTTCTCCATGCCAACTCAAACTGACTTTCTACCAGAGGCATCTACCGGTGTTCATAGCAACTAAACCACTTTCTACACTGACTTACTACTCTTCTCATGCCATTGGAATAACTTCTTACTACTTTTTCCTATGAAAATCTCAAAATAATTTTTTTTTTACTACTACCTTTTCCATGTCAGTGCCTCAATTATTTTTACCTTAGGAAAGCAAAATAAATGCAAACATCAGAAATTATTTTACATTTTTTGTGTTATGTTGTTTATAATATGTAACAAAAAGTTGTTGCTATATAGGCTTGTTTTAGTGGAGAGTCATCGTATGATTTTAATTGGGATACTACCCATTATTTAGAATTTTTAAGTCCTCCTGTAATGGAAGTTATGTTATGTGCAAATTAGGTATGGTCCTCAAAAACTCAATCATTTGGCAATAACCTCCTGAATTTAAGATATACAAATAATCTGTTTTTTTTCTCTTATGTTACCTATTAATTTGGTTTGATAACTCCAGGTCCCACCAGGATGTCCTAGCAAGTTTTCCCTTGCTATTATCATTGCATTTCCTTTTTCTTGTCTTGCATTTACAGAGTTTTGTAAATGCAGTTTTTTTTTAAATATTGCTCTTATAACAGTAAAATCAATAATTCCAGACCTAAAAAGGGACAAAATATATATAATCAATAAATGATGTAGTTATGAGCTATGGTGCAAAGAAGAAGAGAAAAAGAACAGGAACAGCAGCACATTAATGGAGCAGAAAACGTTTCATTAAATGGTTATACTACAACCGATGTTTGAAATTACAACCAGAAGTAGTTTGACAAGTGTGACAGCGACACTGCATGGGATTCCTGACGTGCTGGAAGATTCCTCGAGGCAGTCTTGCAGTAGATAGCATTGAATGGGAAGATTCATGAGCACAGTTCCTATTGGAAGTCAACTTTTGCAATGCATTCCTTTATATAGTTGGATGAACTTGTATTCAAACGAAGAACTGGTTGACATGCTGATAGTGTATGGAGATGTGGATTGTGACAAGCACGTCGCTCACTGGGTGTACCAGGAACTTTACCTGAACAGACATGTTCCACATCACACAACCTTCATAAGAGTGAACAGAAGATTACATAAGATTGGTTCTTTAATGAGTTAACTGGTTCTTTTTGATGTACAAGACCCCTGTTCCTTCAGTTGAAGACCTTGTTGCTCGAATATCTGTAGCTTCCGGGAAGATACATGACATACCGGGAATCTTCCAGAATGTAAGAAATTCCATGCAGCTCCACTATCAGACCTACCAGACAACTTCTGGTTGTAATTTGAACGCTTGTTGTAGTACAACCTTTCAACAAAATATTTTTTGTCCCATTAATGTGTTGCTGTTCTGTTCTTTTTCGCTGCTTCTTTGCACACAAGCTCACAACTGCAGCATTTGCGACCCTGTTTTCCTATGTGATTCTGAGTCATGTCTGTACCCTCTACATACCCTGCAAGTTTGTCAGCCTGATATCAAATCAACCTGTGTATATGCCAGTGGCAGTTAAGGGGTTTATATGATTATCCATGATTTATACCTAATTTTTTATCTAAAAAGTGTAATGGATCAGCCTTGGTCAACATCAAATTTCTTAAAAGGAATAATCTCCTTTATTTTAATGTTAATATATTCTTCATTTTCCTTCAAAAACAGATCCTTCATTCATCTGATTTTATCTATGCTACTGTTTAAAAATCTATTCTGTCTAAAAGTGTTAAATTACATTTTTGAATAAATTTTGGCATTAAAGGGGAATTTACTTAAAACATTTTATGTTCATTATTTCACATTTACATCTTGATAAATTAGGCTTCTAGTGACTGTTGTCAATTGTTTTGAATGCTGATTTTTTACTGAAAAAATTCATATATTGTTAACTAAGTGTGATAATGGTATAAGTAATTATAAAACTTGCGTGCACCTAAAAATTGTCAAAATCCTTTTTCCTATTACTTTCCAGATTTGTTTTTAATATTATTATTTCTTATTTTTAATTCAGAGATTACTTGGCAAACAAATGGTTGAATTCAAGATAAGACTCCTAAGTGTTTGGTCCCAAAATGGAAATTTTGCTGATCTGGATTCCGAAAACTAAGAAAGATAAGCAAGGACCTGTTAGATGAAAAACACATTTGATCATGCTAAATATGTTGCTGAATATCAATTAATGTGTGACATGAGCTTAGGGAATATTACTCCACTAAAATGCATGACCTTTTTCATTACTAACAGGAAAAGGAGCTTTCCTGTTTGTTTTTGTTATGTGTTCAAAAAACTCCTTAACGAGTTTTTTTTTTAAAAAAGCATCATAAGTCTGTAACTGAGAAATTTGTTAAAAAGTATAAAAAAATATATCTGTGGAACAAATAAAATCTCTCTATTTATTATTTCCCTTTTGTATGTGATTTTCTTTTAAACATACACATTGAACTGTCAGAATGTAGCTACCTAGTCCCTTGCAGAATGTTTTACCACACCATTTCCAAAATAACTGTGAATAAAAAAAAATATACTGTTTAATATGCATCAGGCAATTTTTGCATATCTTCAAAGCTTTGAGATGCTATAATAGCACAATATACATGTAGAGGAATTTCTGCATCAAAAATCACCCATCAAGTTATGATTAATCCATTTAAGAATTAATAAAGGAACAAAAGACTTTTAGAATTAGGAACACTAAATTATAAAATACTTTGAAAATTTTTGCATTGGAACTCTTTGAATGTTAAGCAAATCTCGTTAACTAAAAATGTACCATTGCTGTATACTATCCTTTTTTTTTTTTATCATCATTGATTTTTTTTCATTAAAATTTTTCTTAATGATTGAGATAAGAAATTTAGGTGTATGTGTAAAATCATGTAAACCATGAAAGTCGGTGCTATCACTGATTATTTTTTTGCCAGACAAAACCCTTCGATTTTATGCAAGGTGGCAACATATGGGCTCACTTAATTTTGTATAGTTATTTTGTTGCTTTATGATGCAATATTAATAAACACTCACTCTTAATTTTGTATCTGATATCACATTGTCTGATTATTGTACTTTCTGTTAATAGAATAATGGATTATGTTTGGTAAAAATGTTTGATGGGATTTCATGTATACACCAAAATGTTTCAATCTTATTTAACAAGATCATCAAATTAAAAGAACTCCTATTAACAGAATCTTAGCATTTCCTGTTATAAGATTGAGACCTGAGAAGTTAATTAAAAATTTAAATTCTCCACTATTTTAGGCAAAATTGATTTCATGTTGTATCACTATTTTTGTATAAAAAGCATCCAGAATAATAAAATTTCTAAAATCAACTATTCCATTTCTATACACTATTTAGTTAAAGTAAATCTATGCATATACTAAGAGTATATTAAATTCTGGTTTTAATATTTGAGGTACTTAGCTCAGCTGCTGTTAGCAGAGCCATTTTTAACCTCCCTTATGCCCTAGCATTTCAAATTATTACAGCACCCCACCCTCCTTCGGTTCTTACCTTGCTAGTTTTGGTCCAAGAGGGATTTCACCTTTACTCTCTTACACTTTTCTCTTTCTTTGTTTTTGCTGTTGAGTATTTCCATTATCCAGCACCTATGGACCTGGATTGGCAACCACAACTAAAGGATAGTGGTCACTCTTGATCATTTCTTACTTTGAGACATCATGGACCATCTACCCCTTTTTGTAAATAAGTACAGTTAATTTTAATGAAATCGTTTGCCATTTCAGTATAGAGTAGGGGTCAACAACCTTTCAGCTGTGGCGTGCCAAACCAATCTACCAATAGGATTCAGCGTGCCACGCAGTAGGACACTTTGGATACATTTCGATTCCTGCAATAAGGCATGCAGAGTTAGAGAATAGATGTCAAAAATATGAATTTAAGTTTTACTATACATTAGTTTTCATCATTTAAAGATATTTTTAATATAAAGATTACAGCATAAAAAATATAATTATTTTATAAGCAAAAATTTTTAAAAAGTGAATTGTACATATATTTATGTATTTTGAAACATATTGATTAAAATAAGAAAAAGACGTTATAAAATTTAAGTATTTTCTTTCATTATAAAATAAAAAGATAAATAAAAATTTTAATGCAAACCCAATACCTGTGCTCTGCTTTATTTTCATACCGCCATATCAAGGGTATAATGTGTGACTTTTGATACGTATTTGAGCATTCAGTTGTTAAACAACTTCTTTGTAGACTTGAAACATTTTTCAAAAGAGGAAAGATTTTTTTCTAAGAAATATAGAACCAAAAGCGGAAAGCATACGATTTTCTCTCTTCAAACAATTAAATCTCTCCAGCAATGGGATTCAATAATTTACAAAAAAAACTGTAAGTTATCTTTCAGACTTTTTTATAATTCCGTAAACGTTCATGATTCTGAAGATGTTTGTAAAACAAGGTCCATTACAAATTTATCAACTCCATTTATTCAAAAATAGATAAATTTGTCGTGTAGAAGCAAAGTGCCGCTGAGAATTGTACCACATCTGGCACACGTGCCATAGGTTTCAGACCTCTGGTATACAGTATACATTATTGTATTAATTGTTTTCAACTTGTCAATTATCATCTTTTTCATCACTTGTCATTTACTATCCTTAAGACATTCTTATTCTTTGTTGAGCTCTGTCATTGTGCTTTTCTTCGAGCTTTGATCATATTGCGAAATCATTAATGACATTGTATAACCAATTTATATTGTAATATCATTTTGAGTGCACAGCAACATCAAACTGTTAAGCTTTTCATTCCCCATAGTAGATCTTATTTCAGTCCTTACTCTTTTAAGGGCAGAAATGCTTCTCTCGTGACTCGCTAAGCGGTGATGCAATCACTGTAATTTTAATTTTTTTCTCTTTTCTTCGCCCTCCAATTTTTTCCACCCTTGGCACGTGCCTAGTGAGCCTGGCTGTAAACATTAACATATAGAAAACAATGGCATTATTAAAGGCATCGATGCAGGTAGCTATGAAAGTAATGGTAACAGCTGTTATATAAATAAGTTTGTTTATATGTGTATTTTTTTAGTATTAATGACACGGAAGTGTTTTTGGTGTGTAACATCTTTACTCTCGGTTGCTGGATATTTGTTGGAGTGATTTCGTGAAAAGGGACGGAAATGCGTAACAGGAAGTCGGGGAAGCGCGCGCTGTTTGATTTTACCAATCAGCGCACTTGGTGGTGTCTCTTCGCTACCCTCGTCTCGAGGTCCAACTCTAGTAGCAATTAAGCCGCCAACCAGGAAGTCTTATTAGACTTCATCCAGAATAAACTTGTGATTCTTACGCTCAAATGTCAGGGCTCGTTGTGTGTGAAATCTGAGGATATATTTATATATGTGTAAACTATATATTAATAATTACATTTCCTGTTAAGCGTCTGACAAAGCTTATCGTTCTAAAAAAATGCCACTTGAATAGATATTTAAGTGCCTATCATTTTCATACTTTGAGGTTAATTCCTATCGTTGTCAATAAAATATTTTTAATTGCGATTAACAAAAGAATTTTCGATCAAAAAACACTAACTAAATTGAGTAAACGGGTATTTTCGATTTTCTTTAACATCTCTGATTTTTAAGCATGCGCTTGCTGTTGTCTCTTCGCTACCCTAGTATCAGGGTCCAACTCTAGTAGCAATTAAGCCATCAGCCTTCCGCACATACCAGCAAGTCTTATTAGACTGCATCCAGAATAGACTTTTGAATCTTCGCTCAAATGTTAAAGTCTCAGGGATCGTTGTGTTTGAAAATGGACAAACAGTCATTTTGGTAATTGCATACATTTCTCCAAATCAAACAGTTAAAAAAAATTAAGATTTCCTGTGCATTTTGTCCTTTTACCGTATACCGAAGGTGCTTCTGCTCTTTTAAAAAAACTATCACTCGCTTCCCATGATTTTGGGTGGTGATTTCAACGTTAACTTCAGTTTGCCATAAGCTGAGCCGCTCATAGTTTTTCTGAAAGATGAACTCAAGCTCGAAATGAGCACAAATTGAAATTTTTCGACAACTAACAGTAGTACTGTTATTGACGCTGTTTTTCAACGATTTTTAAATATTTTGAAATCCCAAGTATATGTGTCATATTTTAGTTTTCATAAATCTATTGTCTCCACTCTTCCCCAAATTGAACAAGAATAAATATTTTTGATAAAAAAAATTGCATTAATTCTTGTGTTAATTAAATAAAATTTTCATTAAAGATGTAATTATTCAATAGAAAATTATTTCCAATCATACCCGATTCATTTTTTTTTTTTTTCAGGATTAAAGTCACCATTGCGTATTTACCACGATAACATGTCACATGTTGCACATCATATGCGACTACTGTAATGCTCGTCTCTCTTTTTTATTATTTCTACTGGGCTCTTTGAGACCCTGGGCCCAGAAAAGAATTTTTGAACCCCTTGGCCCCTGTTCAAAATTAGGCCCTACCTGAGATCTTTAAAAGCAGACAGTATACAGCATGCTTTGTCAAATACTCGTTCCAAAGGTAATTTGAAACAAATAAATGTCCCCAACTTACAATTTCAAAAACCTAGGCACATATCGGCTTGACTGATGGCCGCATTTCGACAAAATGAGTTGAATGATTGTTTAAGGTATTAGGCCTAGGCTTAGACATGAACTACGGTCATTGTATAATAATACAGTCTTACCACTTTTGCCAGTTGACATGCAGTTTGAAATTCCCTGTTTTTTGGAGAATATGTGTGGGAATAATATTTTACAATTAAAATTATCCGGATCATGATCTTTTTAAAACAGAGGCGAGAACGAAACGAGCCCCCCCCCCCACCGAGGGCAAGGCCCCAGGCCTAGTTGGCCCATACCTTAAGGCATCCCTGGATACCTGACCTAGTACCCCCTCCCTCTTGGGCAAGATCTTTCAGAAAAAAATACATGGTAGTTCAGTGGTGAGTAAGTGATTGTTAATTAACATCACACTCTGAAGCAACGCATGGGCTATTGGCGTCGGGCATCTCACTTTTAAACCATGGTCAAGTAATGAGGATGACATCTGAGCTAGCAACCCCTGTTCTAACTCCCGCGCCCTTTCAACGGGAGAACGTTTAAGCCTTGATAGATTTAACGTGCTTCGGCCCCTTTTACACAACATATCTTCATTGACATTAGGGCTCGGACTTATGATACAAACTCGTGATCTTAACCATTAAGCTACCGCTAAGCCAAAATAGTTCAGAGATCAAGAGGTGGGAGAGCTATGACTTGCATTCAAGTGAAATCACAGTTTCCAGGTTTGGCTCCACCAACTAGCATTATGTGAAATAATGAGAGCTGCTGGATTTTGCGGCGGTGTTCATAAAAGACCCATTTCCCGTCGGGAACGAGTGACGTCTCAATGGTCAAGCAGTTTCTCGTGAGAAAGTATCAAAGGCTGGACACCCCGGCGCTGATGTCCTAAGGGAAGTCAACCTCTGACCTTCCTTGATCTAGCCGACAGTAAGGTGCCGGCGCAGTTCGCACGACAGCCGGCGGTTTCAAAGTACACCGCGTGAAGGGGCACTTTGGACCAATAGAAGAATGGTTTCACCGAATACGTCCAAACAGAAGTGACTATACATCACGTGTCACTTTCGTGGCCGGGACGTATTCCACCTTTAAAGATACTCTGGAAGACGGAGAGCGACACCAACGCAGAGACATGACATGACTCCAACAGCCTTACCAGCATCTGCGCCCCAGCATTTTTCCAGCTCGTTTTAATGCAGCCTTCATCAGGAGCGAATATCAACTAACTCAACAGTACTGCCTGTAATAGAACATTATCGTCCCGGCAATTTCATTAGATCTGCAAGGTCCGCCGCCTTTAGTCTTTGTGTAACTGTAACCATTTAAAAATCGTCGAAATTTATGCAGTGAAATAACCTTGAATGATATGGGTCTATGAGAACATTCACATACGTGTTATTCTTACTTGAAAATATAATTTAACATAACGGATATCTAATAAGAGAATGGCATACCAATTTTGGCTCAAATACTCAGTATATGATCTTGAAAATAATGAATCTGACGTAATAAAATACAGCAGGATTTCTCAAGTTCGGATGCGACAGAGTCTCGATAGCTGAGTGGTTAATGTGTAAATGTCGTAGTCGATATTTGGGTTTTAGTTCTTATCCCATCTAATATCCTTGTAAATAGTTTTGGTACATGTCACACTTTGAGCTTAATTAAGCCTAGAAGTTAAGAGTTTCAGAAACTGAGGTACACATTTCCCCACTGGGTAGAGGGGCTGAGGCACATTAAATCTGTCATTGCTCATTATCCTAACATTGACATCCTGTGGAAGTTTGAAGAAGGGGTGCCAGTCCAGGTGTTGTCTTCGTCAGTTGACCGAGGTTCAAAATTACGAGGTCTATCACCATTAGCCAACGTGTAGCTTCAGAGCACGATAAAGATTTTTAAAAATCAAATAGTAGTATCCCTTCAGGTCTGTACTTGACCGTAATCGAGAATTGTGTCCATCGCCAATAGTCTTCGTGCATTCGAACCAACCAAACTTACATTTGCTTTAGATTTTGCATGTATTAACGATCTGCCGACAACTAGCGGTAGAGAGAATTAATTACTTTACCAACCAAATTGCCGCGCCTTTATTATCTTTACCCTCGAGATGGCGCTTTAGTCATCATATAAAAGTTCAGAACGACTAGAATACGTGTCAATGCTCGTCCATTAGCCATGCTGTACTACTCAAGCATGAAAATTGTACATTGTCGTACTCTAATCGACTTTTTGCTGGATACGTGATTGAGGGTTCCTTGAAACCCACACATATGACCACAGGAATTTCCCTAGAACTTGTGTTAATCTTTTTAGTCGTGAAGTTTTAGTTGTGTGCATTTTAAGATTCTTCTGAGTATTGTCGTATTAACGTGCCTTAAAGCTGTCACCATTAATGAAGTGAGTAACTTTCTATTTTATTATTTTTTATGGATATGAAACTGAGTGCCGTTTTCTTAAATTCGGAGATTCTGAATGAATTCAATAAGACTTGTGTTCTGAATTTAGAGTGGGATTGAAAACTCAACAGGATATTATGGAGTACAGAAATTAATTTACTTTGAATCATTTGACTAGATATCTGAAAAGCAACTGTATGCCAAATATGAACGTAAATTTTATTTGTCCTTTTTGAAACATGATGAAACTTGCTCATTTTGAATCTAATCGAGATCTTGAGGTTCTTAAGTGGCAAAACACTTAATCTTTTGTGCCAACTTCTTGTATTCCATGCCGTTGTGAATGTTGTAACACATGTGAAACATTGCTGTTCACTTCTTTTCGAAGTGGTGTACCAACTCGGGTGTAGTCCTCGTCATTTTCATGTTGCTTCTTAAAGCTACCAACCGCTCATTTCTTTTCAGATCTATACGAATAGTAAATATAAAAATGCTCCTCTACTACCTTAAACAGCGAAAAGTAAGTTTCACTATTGCACACATGTGAATGTACCTATCGTGAGCTGCACTTGGTCTAAACGCGCAACATTTTTTGTACAAAGTTGGATATATACGTCGTGCTAGTTTGATATTCTGGGTCTACGCGCTAAGTTTTTGTCCGCCAAGATGGGCGAAAACATTACACTATGGTTACCTTGATATTTTTAACATCTTGCAATGTGGTTGCCATGGGAGATAACGCATATTACAGTTCATTTTTATTGGTTTTGCCCTATTAATTTCAGACCATTTAATTCGATTTCTTAAACAGTTTAACCATTGTAATTGCATTTGCTCTATGCCAAGCTATTGTTTCGGACTTCAGCTTTATTGTGTTGTTTTCGAACACTGATATTTCGAATATCATGAGTGAGTACCAAGATTCTTTTTATAAAGAATGAGTGTTGTACTTTTAATTATTGCTATAAATAACGTCAATTTTCACTTTATTTTATTTTTAAAAGTTTTTAATCCTTGTTCGATGAAACTCGTTGAAGAAATTTGCAGTTTTTGGAACATTGCAAATTTCGGTACTTTTTTAAATGATTCGTTAATTTTAATATACAATATGCAACTATTTTATTAATATAATATAAAAATAAAATTATGTGTAACAACATTCGTTATTTATAATTGTTTTTATATTTATTTTATTGCATGTTATTTGTAATTATTTATTTATAAGTATTATCTTTATGGTTATTTATAATTTTGTTACTCCTTTGACATAATTATAAATATTATATACGCTTCTTGTATTATAATACGATGGTTATTCTTTTTTATAACTGCTATTAAATTATGATTATATAATTATGTGTTAATTCATACTATATGAATATATAATACACAAATATAAAAAAATTACTGTAAAATTATTATATATTGCATACTATTACTATTGGCAAACTTGATTTTTCTAAAATTATATTGATATTCATCTTGGTTATTCTCAATATCTTCATATATTCATTTGAATTGGATTTTACTGTCTTTAAAATTTTCCTGACTATCTCTTACCGCTAGGCCGCCATCTTGGATTCCATTCCAACGACATGCGCTGCTTGGCGTGATTCTTTATCGTGCCAAGAGTTTGGCGCGTAGACCCAGAATATCAAACTAGTTCCCTATTTTATTATTAAAAGCTTTTATTTAACTTACTATGTATGTATGTATGTAATTTGTTCGGGTGGAATCTTGCAACTCAATTTTGAAGCTGATATCTTCCTCCCATTGAGCTGAAATTTTGTATACACGTTTAGTTTGGATGACAATGCATGTTTTGACCATTTATATTCCGATATTGCAATTAATTAAAAAGATATTAATTAAAAACGTTAAACTAGTTTTGGGCGCCAACTTGGATATATCTGCATTGTTGTAATAATTTTATTGTTACAACAATGACAAAAGTTGGCGTCTAAAATCGGTTTTCAGCCAAACTGGAATTTCATAACGTTGCGCTATTGACTGTATTATTAACTTTGTCTAAAAATAATTACATTTCTACAACGTAAAAATCTAATTTCTACAACATGTGCAATTTTTTTTAACAAATTTCTATTTATTTTCTTGGATTTAAATTCAAAACAAAAGTAGAGCTATTTTTCAAGTAGATTGGTACATTGTATACCTTTCTCAACGCTGCCAAGTTAAACTGAGATGGAGTATTGAAGAAATTCTTTAAATAATTTATCTAACTTTAATCTATGAAACTCAGACAAAAAATAATTACAGAATCGGAAAGATCATTTTTTTAATGTATCTTACCCATCAAAAAGGAATCCGCTAGGAAAACAATAAGA
Organism: Trichonephila clavata; assembly: GCA_019973975.1. NCBI lineage: Eukaryota > Metazoa > Arthropoda > Arachnida > Araneae > Nephilidae > Trichonephila > Trichonephila clavata. The sequence continues at coordinate 66,518 of BMAO01035823.1, read as the reverse complement.
GAAAAATATTATATAGAAATGCAATATATTTTCGATTAAAAAAAAAATTTTACAATAAAATGAAGGAATTTTTTTAAAGAAATTTTCTAATTTCAAGCCTACGAGTAATTTAAATATACCTCATTTTATCACCAGTAATCTAAACACACACTACGACATGTGTCCTTAAATTTAATTACAAGTAGAATCTGTTAATTTTATTTGAATTTAATTGATTTTTTCAAAATCAAGTTTCTAAAGATGTTCTGAGCAATTAAAAAAAATAGATTTTTACGTAGAAGATATTCAATGTCCAGCAAAAAATTATCATTATTTGATAAAACTTTCTTTTTTTATTACAAAATGCGTTTTTAGTCTTAAGCATTTTATTGATTAATACAAATATTTAAACGCCTTTTGAAGTTTTTAATAAACATTTCAAATTTTCTTCTAATATGTTAGAGAAATACATCCCTTATCTTCAAAATATTTCAAATAAATAATATATTCTTTAAGTTTTTCAAAAATAGTCAAAATTTTAATTAAACATTTAATAACTTTGTCATTTATGAAGATAATCTCACTAAACCTTTTTTTCGTGTGTAGAACAATGTTAGCCAAAATCTGCATGAAGATTGAAAAAATTGCTTAAAAATTACGGATTTAAAAAAATTGTGTTTTTAGTCTAATACCATTTTGCGAGAATTAATTCAGCTAAACCAGGGATGGCGAACCAGCGTTCAATGAGTTGAACAGGCTGAGAAACCTGTCCAGCGATAACTAAAAAGTAAAAAATAAATTAAATGTAAAAAAACTTTTTTAAGAACAAGCTTTTATTTAAACGCGCTAAAAAGAATAAAATAAACTTTTCCTTTAAAACTTTTTTACTATCAACTTATAACGTCATTACACAATTTATATGATATAAAAGCTTGTCGCGAGATTTACCTGTGTAGATAAACAAGTAAAATAAATAACTTGACCTGATTGATTTTGGTTTTTAAAAATTCAAACTAAGTAAATATGAGTACTTAAATATTGCGACAAGCTTTTATATCATATAAACTGTGTAATGACGTTATAAGTTGATAGTAAAATAAGTTTTAAAGGAAAAGTTTATTTTATTCTTTTTAGCGCGTTTAAATAAAAGCTTGTTCTTAAAAAAGTTTTTTACATTTAATTTATTCATGTAAAACACAAGTGTTTTGATATCGTGGCGCAATTTGCGTGGTGCTAACTTTAGTGAGGCGACTCTAATACTAAAGTACCAAAAGTTTGTCTTTAGCTTTTCCTTGGAAACAAATAACTGGATTAGCGTTTTAGGTTCTAAAAGTAAAAATCAAATGATCTGAATGTCTCGAGAAGGCAGTTTTCTATGAAACGGGAAGCTCTAAGCTGTCACGGAAGCGCTCAAACACTAAAGTTAAACGCAGTTTGGATAAAAACCATAGAAAAGAGGATCAATATAGTTTCTAGAAAATTCCCAAGCCGTATGTTGTCCTTCAAACTAGAGTTGCAAGACTCGGAGATACCATGAGGTTTTCATTTGGCAGAGGCTCAAAGTTAGATCAATAGTACTCTCGTTGCTTTAGAATGCATTGTTCAGGTAAAATCCTAGGAAAGCCCACATCCTTGGCGAAAAACTGAAAGCGCCAAGCGAACCCGTCAATGACTCCAAGTGAACGGTTTGATGCATAATGAAAATATATGTAAACAATGCAGAAATTAATCAAATATATTTAAAATAAACATAAAAACAGCACTTTCATACTGCTGATCTTTTTACGAGTAGTGTACAGCGTGACAGCAGATTTTAACAAAACCTTGAAGGTCGCATCGCTAAGCGAATGATCGTTGCAGCGCCGCCATATATGTTTTTCGAGGTAATGGTCGAACATTCCTTCAAACATAATCATAAATCTTCCAAACCACATGGTGGCCGAGTGGTCTAGGCATCGGATCATGGCTAGCATGTCATGAGTTCGATCCTAGTACCCCTAAAGACCCGCCGTGTAGGGAGCGATGCACGTTAAATCTGTCGAGAGCTCAAACGTCCTCCCGTTGGTGTGGTAGTTAGGAGAGGGCTGCCAGCTCGAGTGTCGTCCGCGTCACTTGACCATGGTTCAAAATTACGCGGACCGTCGCCAAAAGCCCTCGTGTTGCTAATCAGTGCGACGTTAATATTCTCTCATTCATTCCAAACCACATTTTAATTACTCTCGAAATATTATGCTTAATTTGCTATCGGAAAACTACGCATAATTTCTAATACTTCTGCAAACATGCGCATTCGTACCTTTTTCGACATCTCCATTCAAATCCATCCAAAACACTCTTTCGTTCGTATCCCATTTGTTCATTACGTTTAGGGCATGCATAACTCAAAGCAATCCTTCCTTAATACACCATTAAATCGATTCTTGCCTTTCGCATTTAACAAAGCAAAAATTCCAAGGTATATTCACACTCAGCCATACATTCAGCTCGGCACCCAACAACAAAATGACGCAATTCGTAATGCCCGTCGACAAAATACAAAAATTCCAGAAATAGTTAGGGGTTACCAAGATGGCGCAGTTATCGCCAACCAAAACAACTCGCGCCAAAGGTGTGGGCTCTCCTAGGACTAAACCTATTGATCATTAAAAAACATCAAATCTTCCGTGTGGAGCTTGCATCTTCTCTTGAATCCGGATGGCCCATCTACCAAATGCCTTAGCTTTCCCTGTTTTCGACTACCCTTGAATGCTGTTAAATCTTTCCCTCGCCTTCAATCTAAATCGGGTTTGTTGCATCTTATGCGATATATTGATTACAAGTACACTAACTGCCCAGAAAGTATAGTGCTTGGCGATACTGGCTGATGTGCTGTAGGATAACGTGAAGGCATCCACGCCAATAAGGCATGGATGTTTACAAATGTATAGTACCTGTACGGCAGGGGTACTCTAAATATTTGATCCGCTAGTCCTCGCGTGAAATTGGTAGAAGGGAAGGAAGGTGAGAGAGAGGCCCTGCCCCAGTGCATTCTTCCGTTTTAATTGGACTTGAACAGAGCTAAATCTTGCTGCAGCTGCATATTACTTAGAACTGCGGATAATGACAGGCATAAAACCTAGCACCTTGCCACACGATCAATTTCGCGGGAATCTGACTGTCGATTAGATTGAATTAGCGACAAGACTAATGGCTCCTTGATTTAACCTTTCAGCCATAAAAATTGTGAAAAACTATGTGAAACTGATGCGTGTGATGGACGGATAAAAGTGTGCAGTCGTGTGTATACATATTCATGGGAAATATACGAACTCGAAAATTTCAGTCCGCCTTGGGCAGTATATTTGATTTCGAATAGCTTTATTGATTTTCATTTATCAAACTCTGACAAATCGAAAATTGAAGACTATCGCATACGACTGCTATACAAGGTGCCGATTTCATAAAAGTGTACGTACCAGGTTGTTTATGTTCACAAAGATGGGCGATAACAATATGGTTACCTTAATATTTTTATCGTATGGTAATGTGGTTGCTATATATGTATATATATCGGGATAACGTACATTAAAGTTAACTTTTATTGGTTTTTCCCGCGGTAACCCTATTCATTTCAGACGATTTTAATTCGATTTCTTTAAAAACTTAACAATTTCCATTGCATTCCTTCTGTTGCATTTTGTGCTACTTTCGAAATGGATATTTCTAATATTGGCGAGTACAAGAATATTTAAAGAGTTAATACTGTGCTTTAATCGTGCTGTAAATCGCACATTTCAATTTTATTTCGCTCTTTAAAAAGGCATTTTTTTAACTTTCGGTGCAATTCATTCTGGATTATTGAATTATCAGCACATTAATCGATATTCATTAATTTTAATAAATATGTAATTTTATTTATATATATGATAAATATATAACTATGTATTATAATATTTATAAGTGATAAAAATGTGTTATCTACTCATTTCGTTTAACTATTTTATGTGATCATTATTACACATAATTATATTATGACATATAATTACTATTAAAAACTACATGACTATTGTATACAACTCTTGCATAAAAACTATATGAATATTATAAGTACTATTGAATTATGCTATATGATAATACAATAAACCCTAAAAGTGTTCGTACACTTGCCGTTTCCTATATATTTAATGCTTTAAACATGTAAAAAAATTAATGTATCCGAATTGTAATTTTTATCTGCAACTGGTTCGAAATGGAATAACACAATTTTAAAACATAACTAATAGTTTGAAAAATTATTAAACAAAATTACTAAATTTATGCCACGCAAGTTTTCGTAAACTCTGAAAAAAATCGGAACATAGCTTTAAATATATTGTATTTGTTAATTTAGTACAAAAGATATCGTTTAGCGTCCACAATAACTTTTAAACGTCTTGGCACAGATTTAATCGGCTTCTTGCAATATCAGCATCGATGTGTGTTAATCCATGCTTTTGTGATTGTTTTTACTTCACATTTTGTATTTATGTTGCGTTTTCTTTTTCAATATCAAATTCTTACCAAATGTTCTACTGCTCTTAAATCGGGTGATTTAGGTGTTTTCGGAATGTGCGGACAGTTAAACACCAGCGGCGTACAATGAGAAGATTGCGCTTGGCTTCATTATCTCGTTAAGAAATGAATTAATATAATATCCAAATTATGGACGGATAATTTAAAATTTTTCTTTGAAATATTTAAAGCTCATGATTCGCAATAATATAAAAAATAAGCTACCTAGTCTTGAAGCAGATTTATACCCCTATGCAAGAATACACCTCCATGCTTCACTGTTCAAAGTAGATTCTTGAATAAAGTTTCAGAAGAAATTCAACATTGGCAGCAAAGTGGCTAGGATGACGGGCAATTCTAGTTTTTCGTTCCGACGGGTGCATAATTGTTTGTAGAAGAAAAGAATGCAGAACTTAATACAAAGAATTTATGTGGAACATTTTTTAACACCTCCACCTTGCGGGGGGGGGGCGTAAATCGGCTTCAGGATTAAGTAATTTGGCATTTTTGATGGAATTATGAATCATTGACTATTTAAATATTTTAAAGAATTTTAAATTATCAGCCTAAAATTTGTATATTGAAGACTTCATTTCTTAAAATGACGCAAATAGCATTGCTCTCAATGAACGCCACTGGTGTCTCGAATTGTCCCCAAATTTTGAAAACTCCTCTTAAATCGCCTAATTTAAGTGTAGTAGAATATACTTGATAATTTTATTTAAAATATGCAAAACAAAATGTGAAGTAAAAACAATCGCGGAAGAATGCAGGAACATCGATGCAGAAATTACAAAAAGCTGAAATCCATACCACGACGTTTAAAAGTTGTGGACGCTAAAAGATACCCTACTTCAGTACTAAATCAAGAAACAAATATTATGTTTAAAGCCATGTTGAGAATTCAAGTGTATGAAGACTTTCGTGGCATAATTTTTAGTTTTTTATTAACTTTTCAAAATGGCTATGTTTTAAATTGTTCTATTTCGAACCAGTTGCAGATATCAAAGTTAAAATTCCGATACATTAATCTTGATTTAAAACATTAAATTTTATAGGAAATTTCAAGTGTACGAAAATTTTCGTGGTCCACTGTGAATTACATAATGGTTACTAGTATATACAATTTATGTTATATTGATTGATATCAGTTATTTTTAATCTATTCCTATATTAATTTGAAATATATTTTAAAACTGTTCTTTGCAATTTTCCTGACGTTTTGTTACAGCTAGGCTGCCATCTTGGATTCCATGTCACTCGACAACAAGCGCTGCTTGGCTCGTAGTACTCCTATATCAAATTAGTTCTTCATACAAGATGGTTCTGCGTGAATTTGGAAGGCTCTCTAAAAATTCCAATGTTTCTGGATCGAGAAGCTTTATTTTCATAATAAGAGCAGAAATATCAAATTTGCTGAATCGTATTTAGTACATGAGATGCTGTCACTCTGAATCTGGCATGTTATTGGGAAGAGAAAAGTTTCATTAAAAACGGGTTCAGAATAGTTTTGCTTCTATCACTTGACACAATTGGTTTGAATGCAGCACTAGATAAGCAAGCCTGTCATGCTCCTACTGGCTCAGAATTGCGAGGTCCGTCAACAATATCCCTAGTGTGGCATCAAAAACACTATCGCCCTGTTCCTAGAGAGAACTGTCCCTGTGTAGCTAATATTTCTTAGTTGGGATTAGTCTTAAGCGACATGCTAATTTGTCAAGTTTAGGGGTATTTCACAAATATACACAGTATGGAAATGGAATGGATCTTGCATCCATTTTAATAATAGTGACATGCTTTCCTTGGTATGCTTAGTATGACATGCTTCCTTCCGTACAGGAGGACAACGCTAAACCCAGTGTACACAAATAGAACAAGTACCTTTAGCCTACTTGCCGCACCTACGGGATACATGCCATCGAAGGGGACAGCAATTAGGAGCGGTCCTCTACATGGATCCTCAAACCAGGACACTGAATCTGTGCCATCTGCAACCAGACTCAAACCTGACCAACAAAGACTGTCGCCCGAAGCCAATTTCTACCAGGAGCAGCAAAGACAGCTTCTCAGCAAGCCAAGAAAAAGGACACGATACAGAATAAAATGGTGGTCGTACATGATGACAAAGGCCAAAATTACAATGAGTAGTCCAATAAAAGTCCATGGTGTCATTCAAATTTTTCAGAAGTATCAGAAATGTACGATAAGCTTTTTGATAGGATATGCTGGTGAGTCTCTATTTTAACGCTCGCAGGATTTGCAACGGGACATTCAGTCGAGTTGTCGCTTTTACAACTGTCGTGTTCATCACAATCTGATTGTCTATCTTAAACATTGAACATTTTCGTCCCCGCTATGATTTAGTGCGATTTGAACCTTCCGATATGTTAAATGTTAGGAATGCGCTTAGCTAACACTTTGTATCCGCTAAAATTTTCCGAAAGCTTCCAGAATTGCAAAAATTTACGTTTATGTATTAGTCCTCTCACAACTGCGCACACAATAAAACGTAAAATGCATGTCACAAATTTGTTTTATAACTCTTCATAGTGTCTTAGGGATTTCAATCTTGCACACATATACTATAACCCGTTGAGGATCTTGGTTTCTGCTTAGAATAAGCTCTCGCAATTTCAATCGAGACATCACTGTTCTCGAGTTTTGTATTTCCCTGAAAACACCGGCTGACTTCTCTTTTGACATTCAGATACTTCGATGCACATCAAACCTTGACTTTAGATCATATTTTGGAATTATACACTATATTGCAGATTTGACAAGTAACCTTCAAATCGTAGATGGGAACAAAGGGTTACATGAATAAAACAATCCGTTAGAAATTGAATCTTAAGTGAATGTTGTAAATGTACCATTGGAGTCACCTAATTAACTTTCAGAGCCACAATTTCCTTTTTTCTTGGAGTTTTTGCCCTCTTAGTAGTTGTAACGTGCTGTAAACTATTTCCAAACCGACCAACTATATACAAGAAATTGTTTTGTTTTAATTTAGCTTGTGCTGTATAGCAACATTATGTACTTGGTTTGAGTTTTTGATTTTTCTTTTTCCGTTTAATAAAGAGCTGTGATATAAAATCAAGCTGGGTATTGTATTTAAAAAGATTATTATATTTTATGAACATATCGCTCGCATCTGGGATCCCTTGGATCATTTGAGTGAAGAAAACGGCGTCCGCAACCATAATTTGCCATTGTTTATATTTCTGGCTTACCGTGACAGGACTTTGTTTTTGGAAACAAACATGGCAAACATATTTTAAGCAGCTAAGGGCTTCTTGAAGGAAGACTTGTTGTTTGTGGCAGAGAAAATTGGAGATATTTCCAGATAAGGTAAAAATTTCGTAACTTCAAGACATTATTTTGAAAAGCAAAGAGTATCTAAATGATCCAGACTTTGTGACAAATATTTTAGTAACGGCCGTGAGCGAGCGAAAACTAAAAGAATCTGAAAACTAAAAGCTGGAAGGTTAAAACGGCTAGAATATGAAGAAAGTTAAAAAATAAGAGGATACGAACTGGAGGTGGCGAGAATCAAGGCAACATTACCAGTTTCTGGCGAGTCTCAAAATACTGTTATATCTGGCGCTAAAGAGAAATTTAATCTGCTAAAATTATAATTTAGACAGTTTAGTGGCGATATTAAAGATTGGCTACAATTTTGGAGCCAATTTCAACATATCCATGACGATGATGAAATCGCGCCCGAGAACAAATTTCAGTATCTTGTTCAAGCTACTGTAAATGGCTCGCGAGCCCGAGTAGTAGAGAGCTTCCCGGCAACAGCAGCAAATTATGCCAAAGCGGTTGAAAGCTTAAAAGAGAGATTTGGTAGAGATCTATTAGTGGAGGTTTATGTTCGTGAATTGTTAAAGCTCATGATTTCGGTGCAGAAACGGGGAAAATATCAATGACATCTCTGTATGATAAACTCTAATCTTATCTAAGAGCCTTGGAGACTTTAGGAGTGACTACTGAAAAATGTGCTTCAATTCTTTATCCCATGGTTGAGTCATGTTTCCAAGGACTTTTTGAAAGCATTGAAGTGCTACTTCAGCAGCCTCAACAGATGCTAAAGAATGTTTAACCAATTTAATGACTTTCCTCGAGGGAGAAGAAAGAATTAATTTGGCTATGGCTGGTTTTGGCTTGGGTGTAGATGAAAATCGCCAATCTTTTAAGAAAAAGTAAGATTTTCCAATGAAAAAGATGCCTACAGCTGCCAGTTTATTAACTACAGCTTCAAAGGAAGTGAAGGAATGTATTTTTTGTACTGGAAAACACTCGAGCCAAGACTGTTTTCTTCAAGCTCAGAAGAGGAGTTTGACTGAAAGGCATAATATTTTGAGAGAAGCAATGTTTTGCTTGCTTAACACCAAAGCATACCGCTCGTTCTTGTAAGATATATTTAAGATGTGTAATATGTGGTAAAAAGCATGACCCACTTATGCGAGTCTCTAAAGGCTAAGAATCAAGATTCATACAAGAGTGAAAATAAGGGTCCAAAAGTTGAAGTTAATATGGCCAACAACACTTCTAGTCCCAGGGTGTTTCTCCAAACTTTGAAGTTAAAAACGGTGTGTGGTAACAAAAATCCCAGTTATGGCAATTCTAGACTCTGGGTCACAAGTCTTGTGTATTAAAAAATGTAGTTGAAAAAATGGGATATATCCCACTCGGAAAGGAAATTCTGATGCACTCAATCGTTTGGGGGTTCAAATCCGACAAGTGTGAGCATACTTATTATAGAATAAGACTAAGAAATCAAGACGATAGTGTTGCATGTAACCTGGAAGCATTGGATGAGACATCTATATGCGACAACATTGCATCAGTCACTCCAGGTTCTTGGATTTCAGAACTTTATGAAATGAAGATTCAGTTATCAGATGTAGGGGAAGAGTCACGATCTGTACAAGTGCTTCTTGGATCAGACGTAATCGGAAAGCTCATGACTGATGCAGCATGAGCCAGCGCAGAATTTTATCCTGTGGGCTTGTTACCATGGAGACAATACTTGGATGGACTCTGTCGGGTAAAGTACCTGACAATGAGATTTCTTCATGCAATGCTATGCTGGTGGCCTCCCTATTTGTGAAAGAGATGGATATCTCTCAGTTGTGGAGATTGGATTCCTTGGTGATACAAGATCCTTCAGAACAAACCAAAGAGGAGCTTCATAAGCCTCAATGGAGCACTTAAGAACTGCCAAGGTTGATGAAGAGCGACTCCTTGTCTCCCTACCATGGCTTGACAATCATTTATCTCTGCCAGACAACTTTAATTTGGCATTTAAAGGGTTACAAGGGACAACCCATAAACTGAAGAAGGAAAACTTGTTTAAAGAATATGGTGATGTCTTTAAGGAATGGAAACGAGAAGGCATAATCTAAGTCCCCAAAGAAGTCTATTTCTCACTATCTGCCCCATCGACATGTGGTGAAGCCGAACAGTGCTACAAAAATTAGGCCTGCTTTTAATGCTTCGTCAAAACAAAAGGGAGTGGTCAGCATCAATGACTGCTTGGAAAAAGGTTTAAACTTGATTGAATTGATCCCTTTCATGTTAGCAAGATTTCGATTGTATAGATTTGGTGTTTCGGCTGATATACGGAAAGCCTTCTTGCAAATAAGCCTCTATGAGCGGGTTCGAAATTTCTTGCGATTTTTGTGGCACAGTGAAGGAGAGCTTGTACATTATATGCATTGCCGAGTGGTGTTTGGAGTCTCCAGCAGCCCATTCTTACTTGGATCAACAATCCAGTACCACTTGGAGGAAAAAGTTAGAAGCAAAGCCATGGGGAAATACCCTGAGTGTATTGTACAAAAATTGATGAGCAGCTTTTACGTGGACAATTGTTTGGCAAGTGTCCAAACTCAGTCAAAGCTAGATCGATTTATTGATGTAGCTACGGAGATCATGGCTGAAAGAAAATTTGACTTAAGAGGGTGGGAGCACTCTAACCCATCTGATCCCATAGCAAGTCTTACAAACGTCCTGGGAATGATTTGGGACAGACATTGTGATACCCTATCATTAAATATTCCAGATTTGAGAGAACTAATGGAAAAGGTAATCACAAAGAAATATTCTTGCTGCTTCACACAAAGTTTTGACCCCTTCGGATCACTGGTCCAGTGTTGCTATTACCGAAACTTTGGCTACAAAGTTTGTAGAAACCTCAAATTGGTTGGGATCAAGTAGATATAAAAAGTGAAGATTTTTTGAAATGGCTAAAGGAGCTGGAATACTTAAAGCATGTTCAAGTACCAAGGTGGTTACACTGTGATAGTGGATTTCAGCATATTTCGTTACATTTTTTCTGTGACGCAAGCAAATTTGCCTATTCTGCTGTTTTCCTACGAGTTGATATTCGAAGCACTGTACACATACAACTGGTACAGAGTAAAATTAGGATTGCACCATGTGGGAAAAAAGGAAACAATTGCCAGACCGGGGAACTTGGTGCTGTGCTATTTCTGCTCGTCTTTCTACAACTGTCTTGAAAGAGTTTCCAACAGACAACGTTTATTTCTGGACAGACTCTACTACAGTATTGGCTTGGTTGAAGAGAGAACCGTGGGGTGTATTTGTTTACAACCGTGTTCAAGAAATTCGGAAGCAGACACCTGTCAAAGCCTGGAGACGTGTTCCTGGATCTCTGAATCCTGCAGACTGTTCAAGTAAAGGGTGTTCAGCAAAGCCGCTTTGCAGCTTGAAATGGTGGGAAGGTCCCAGTTGGTTGCATCTCTCCTCAAGAATGGCCTATTAGTGATGTGGAAGTAGATGTCGAAGAGGCTGAAGTGAATAAAGAGCTATTGTGACCTCTATGATGAATGTTCAAACAACCGATATTAGGAGTGATCATTTTTCCACCTATAGTAGAAACAACAGAGTAGTAGCGTGGATTCTAAGTTTCATTCATAACGTTTCAAATGCAACCAAGTTAAAGGGAAGCTTAAGCTATGAAGAATTCAGATGAGCAGAGGTTTTGGTTTTCAAGTCCCTGCAGTCAAATGCTTTTCAAGATGAGAGACTTCTTGCTAAAATGCAAGCCTTTAAAGATGAAGATAGGCTTCTGAGAATAAGAACCAAGTTGGATGACAGTTGTGAGAAGGAAGATTTTAAGTTCCCAATTCTCTTGCCTGCCAATGATGTTGTAGTGAAATTAATTCGAGAAGAGCATGTAAAAGCAATGCCTGCAGGTTCTTCAATATTACTTGCACGGCTTAGAGAAATTTTGGATAATTAGAGCCAAAAGATTAGTAAAGCAAGTTCTTTCCGAGTGTGATTTGCAAACGTTATAAAGCTAAGCATGTTGAAGTGCCCTTTGCTCCGCTGCCTAGAGATAGTTACTCGGACAAAGATATTTGAAGTAACGGGTGTAGACTATGCAGGTCCTCTTTATCTTAAGGCAAAAGCGAAGGCCTGGATTGTTTTGTTTACCTGTGCTGTCTACCGGGCAGTGCATTTTGAACTAGTTCAATCACTCGCTACTGATGCCTTCATTCAAGCCTTGAAGATTCATTGCGAGAAGAGGCAGGATTTCGGTACTTTAGTGACAACGGTACTAACCGTGTAGGAACAAATAATGCACAGAGAACATTAGATTGGTATAAAATTGTGGTGTACTCGACTGCTCAGAAAATCGCTTGGAAATTTATTCCACCCACAGCAGCATGTTGGGGTGGATGGTGGGAGCGTATTGTAAGAATGCTCAAAGAGCTACGTCGAGTGTTAGGGAAATTATGTAATTAATTATGTATTATCTATTGTAAATTATGAAGAACTCTTGACTATCTCGTGTGATTGTGAGTCGATAATCAATGCTAGGCCCTTGACATGCATACATACACGAAGATCCAAATGAGTTGTTACCTTTGTCCCCAGCAATGTTCATTCACGGAAATAGCAACTGTGAAACTCCTGATTTAGATCAAGTAGATCGATCTTCATTGGTAAAACGCACCAAATACCTGCAGAAGTTGTGTGAAGATCCGAGACAAAGGTTCAGAAATGAATATCTTGCTCTTCTGGTCCACAGAGGGACGAGGAGAAATGATGCTTTAGAAGTGGGTTATGTTGTGCTGATTGGGCATGACAATGTGCGATGAATTGACTGGCCTCTTGGTGTCGTCTTGGAGGTTTATCCTGGCAAGTATGGAGTTCCCAGAGTAGCTAGAATTATAACCTCCCATGGTGAGAGGATTCGTCCCTTCCAAAGGCTATATCTATTGGAAGTATCGGCTAAAACTGAAATTGGTGTTTTAAAGGCCTCGGAAAAAGACAGCCTACCTGTTGAGAACTCCTGAATCATCTACTGACCATGTTTGGGATTCACCAACTGATTATGTTCCCGATTCTCCTGTTGAAAGTACTGATAATTCTGAGGAGAAACCCCTCCCAAAACCAGATTGGGAAGGACCATAAATTCCTCTCAAATTGGACTTGTGAACTTATTTTCAAATTTTAGGAGGAATTAAGTCTTATATCTATACAATGCATTTCATGGTTAAAGTTTAATTTATTTTAGATTGCAAAGTTCAGTTTCACTTTGCAAGGTGGGAGTATGTAACGTGCTGTAAATTATTTTCAAACCGTCCAACTATATCAAAGAAATTATTTTGTTTTAATTTAGCTTGTGCAGTATGGCAACATTGTGTATATAATTTGAGTTTTTGATTTTCTTTTTCAGTTAATAAAGAGCTGATATAAAATCAAGCTGATCATTTGTATTTAAAAAGATATTATATTTTATGAACATATCACTCATCTGGGGATCCCTTGGATCATTCGAGTGAAGAAAACGGCGTCTGCAGCCATAATTTAATTGCCATTGTTTATAGTATTCTTGGCTATATTTGAATCTAGAGTTTATATATGCAGCTGAAGATCCAGTTGTGATATTTCAGAGAATTATTTCTCTTCAGAGGCTTTAATTTTCTTGGCTTTAATATCTCAATCCTGTCTACTCTGTTGAGACTTCTTCCTTATACTATTCTATTTTTACTCTTCACTGACTGATGTGATTTTCTTAAACATATTGTTACGTTAATCGAGGTTTGAGGATTTTATGCAATTTCAATTCACCATAAGGGATTGACGAAAAGTTAAGGGGATTATAAGAGTCCAGAAGTATTCTTCTGGGCCACTTTTTATTAATATTGGGATCATAGTTTTCAATTTTTAAAATATTTGCATTGTTGATATTTGGGAGATTGTCGAAAAATTTTATTGCTAATATTTGGATGTATGCTTTGAAAGTGGAGAAATTTATAAAGTTCTTAATTTCTATTTTTGGTGTACCTACATGCTCTAGTAATGTTTCCGATAAGTGAATTTTGCACACATTCTAAAAGTTTGATATTGGAGTTAGCTGCGTAGCCCCAAACAGGGCAACCATAAGTTAAAATGGGCCGCAAGACGGCAGTGTAGGGAAGTACTTGATTGTAAAGATTCGAGAATTCCGGCAAATTAAGGGGTAGATTGAGCGTAATGCGTTCTGGAATTTTTCACGCGTGTGTAAAATATGTCGTTTCCATGGTAAGTTTTTCTCTAGGATTATTCCTAGGTATTTCGTTCTCGGAGACCAGTGTAGTGGTGTGGAATACAGGGTAGGGAATGTGCATGGTTTTCTTCTCCTGGTGAAGAGTACTGCTATTTTGTGTTAATTTTAATTTTCCAGGTGTTGAAAAAGTTTTCGAGAAGGTGTAGGTGTGAATTGAGAGCTTTGGTGATGGTTCCGGGATTTTTGTATGTAGCCGAAAAGGTGTCGTCCGCATAAATATTAGTGATGGTTAGTGGGCGAGTTGGGATATCGTTGATATAAATATTAAACAATATCGGTCCGAGTAAGCTTTTTGTGGAACACCGTAGTGAATATGAATAATAAATAAAAGTGTATTGACTTTAACTTTGAAAGATATATTGACTAGATGAGAGTTAATCAAGTGAATTAAAGCAGGGGGATTTTTAGTAATTGGTTTGTAAATGAGACCGCTGACCCAGACCTTGTCAAAAGCCTTCTGAATGTCTAGAAAGACGGCCCCAGTGGACCTGCCTCTCTGAAATCCAGAAGAGAGCTTTTCAGTCAGTCTGAGCAGTGGGTGGCAAGTAGAAAGATGCCTGGTGAACCCATATTGATTAAGATTGATGAAATTATTATTAGTAAGCGTAGATAATTTATTGAGAATTATATGCTCAGTTATTTTACTCAAGGTAGTTACAGACCCATTTCCCTTTTAAGTATCTGGAGAATGACTGTTTTTACCTGGCTTTTTGACTGGAAACACTATTGCAGTTTTTCAGTTGTTTGGAAAATGTCTTAATTATAAAATCTTGTTAATTAAGAATGTTAAGATTAGAATAATTTTGAGGGGGAAATTTTTAACCATTTTGTTAGTAATTTTGTCTTTACCTGGGGCCTTGTTATTGGGAAGAGTTTTAATATAGCTGATAATTTCATCAGGGTTAGTAGGGGTGATGGGGAGATGTGGGGGTGAAAGAAATTTTCTAGGATGTTAGTAATCCTATTATCAATAGGGTAATCACCGTCAGGCCTTTTATTTTCTGAAAGTTATCTTTTAGGATTATATTGCTAAGATTCGCTTTCTGTTCATTGTTAGCGATGCCAGAAGAGCTAGTTAGATTAGGGATATTAGTACGTTTTTTGCGGAAGAATTTCTGACTCTGCCATAGGTTATTGTCTGTGTTAAGTGCTTCTAATCTATTGTTATGAATGTTTTTAAACGCTTTTTTAAGTTGAGCTTGTAATCTGTAATTTGTTCTGCGGATAGGATTTAATGTTCATTGTATGTTCTTTTCGCTTTATTTTTAAGATCAATTAGTTCTTGAATATGGTTCGGAGTGAATGTGCTTCTTGTTTTCTATTGGTTTGGAGGTGGGCGGAGCATACGGCGGCAGTGAGAAGAGATTTTGGATTCCAGCACATTGGGATTTCGAATGCCTGTGAAATCAGACAGACGAACAGAACTTTTCAAATTAGTACGGAAATCGGACCACGGTAACTGCTCTAGAATTGTCACTATGAATCGGGGTGGAAAGGGAAAAGTTTAAAAATAGTTTTATGATCAGAGAAAAGCTCCGGAATAGTCAATTGAGTAGGGGAAGTGAAAATTATTGGTGACTGTTATGTCTAAAGTATTAGTCCCGTAGCCGAAACGGGTGGGGGAGTCGGGGTATGCTATTAAGTCTAGGAGATCAGTAAAAGTTAATTGCTTTCCTCGGGTGGAATTGACAGAGTAGTTCTACTCATTGTGTGTGGCGTTCAAATCGCCAAAGATCACACAATTACTGTTAGTCTGTAGGAGCTGTTCAAAGTCTAAAGTGAAAACAGTCTCGTCAGAACGAGGCGGAATTTTAAACAGACAATAGAAATAGGGTTTAAATTAGGGGAGTGAGAACTACGATCGTAGCCTCGATGTGATGGAGTGGGTAAATTAAAAGGGGAAATATTACGCTTGATGAGAAAGTACCACCGTGCGCGTGTCCGTCCGTGTTTTGGTTGTTACGATAGCAAATATAGTTAGCGATGTTGTTTTTAGGTCTCGGGTGTGTTTCCTGCATAAGAATAAGATTGGGAGAGTACTTCTCTACGAAAATTTTAAATTATATAATTTTATTTAATATGACGTTTGCATTCAATGAGCAAAGTTTAAGGCCAATCAAATTGTGCTTATTCATTTTTACGACCCGCAGGTGTGGAGGGCGCTAGTAGTCCTCTTTGTTTAAATTTTTCTCTGTGTGCATGTAACCAACCAAAGGAGTGGATGTACCAACCGTCGCTCAATAAACCATTATTTAAAGTATACAGTCCGCGCTCTCTTTGCTTGAGTAGATAAGTTACACATGGCTCAGTCTGCTCATAGCCAGTTCAATACATTTATAACACCACACCTTTTGTGGTCCTAGTTATAGCTATCGCACCCCACCCAGTTTGTGTGGTCACCCGAGCCCGAAACAAAATTTAAAATGGCTCAAAGAAAACTCTCGGAGCTCACCGTGTTGAGCAGGCGTAAATCGCGTCTTCTCGGTCAAATCACGCGAATTAAAAACTGTTTGGAAAATGTGGATTCACCTTTGAATCAAGCTGGACTAAAACAAACTCGCATCGCTTTCCGAGATTAAGGGGAAATTTTACGTCTTACGGGACGAAAGCTACAGTGTTCTTTCGAATGAGGAGCTTCCAAATTTCGAAAGCAGTTTGGACAAAATGGAGGAAGACTCGGATAATTTACGAGTCGCGATACCTTACTTGAACCTTTTAATGTGAATACCTCTGAATTGTCTGTTAAAAATAATTTTACAAATTGCAATGTGAAACTGCCATCCATTAATTTACCAGAATTTTCGGGACAGTACATTGATTGGTTGCAATTTAAATCCCAATTCGTATCATTAATTCATGAACACTAGTTTATCAGACTCTGAAAAACTATATTATTTACAATCTACCCTCAAAGGTCATGCAAAACAATTGCAAACAGTAAACTATTAATACTCATCTTTATTCGAAGCCTTAAAAGGCAGATACGAAAATAAGATTAACCGTAAATAGCCATATTGGTGAACTTTTAAATCCTAACAATTTGAATCTGCTTTTCACCAGAGAAATTTAAGATTCCATTCAGTTATCTTGGAGCCTTAAAACGATTAGAATTAGAACCTAACACCTTGTGTGAATCAATGTTAATTTTCTAACTCAACGTCTAGATGAATCGTGTAAACAATATGAAATGGAATTACATTCCAGTGATTTGCCTAGATGGGATAAATTTTTAGACTTTCTAATTAAAAGAAGTCAAGCCTTAGAAAACGTGCAAAGAAATTATTCACTGGGGAAAAATATTCTTCGAAATTCAAATCATTAGTCGTGATAAAAAAAACCTGTTACTTATGTTCTTCAGAACCGTACCCAATTTTTAAGTGCAAACAATTTCACGATATGTCTGTTCAAGACGGAAACAACAAAGTCAAATCCCTTAATTTATGTTTTAATTGTCTTGGTCATCACCTTATTAAGAACTGTAAAACTGAATAAGAAATGTAAGTTTTGTAATGCGAATCGTAATTCTCATTGCAACGCAAGTGTACCCGACAAGTAGCAAACGAAAACAGAAATTTTCCCTCTCCAGAGTTTATCAGGGGTCATTCATGACCGGAGTGTCGCTAATTCACCCCTGGAACTATATACCCCAACCACTGCGTGTCTTTACAATGAGGTTGGAGAGAGATCAGTTTTGCTTTCGTCCGCCAAGGTCAAAGTTCAAAACGCAGCAAGGGTGTGGGTTTCAATGATCGCCATCCTTGATTCTGGCAGTCAACGAAGTCTCTGTAGCTTCCAAGCCGCAAATGTCCTCGGTTTGAAGAAACTAGATTTCTGTGCAACTATTGCAGGTGTTAGCGGGAGCTGTTTTTCCGTGAGAAAGAGTTTCAACTGAGATATCGAACGAGGCTCATTTAAAAGAAAACTCAACTTTCTTTTAGTCCCGGAAATAACAGGATGTGTTCCTACTCAGCCATTTGATTTAACAAACATGAATTTGCCTCAAAATATAACTTATGCAGATGCGGAATTTAATATTCCGAAACCAATCTATATTTTCCTGGGAGGTGAAATATTTTATGAATTATTAAAAAGTAAACAAAAATAAAATTACATGACAATTAAATAATATTTCGGGACTCTGTTTTCAGGTACATCGTAACTGGTTCCATTCAAAACGATCAAACTATTTTTGCAATTTCATTCAAGATCAGGGTGATAAAAATTTAACAAAATTCCGGGATTTAGAAGCAATAGGAATGAAAGAAGAATCTAGCTGTGATCCAGATGACCAGGCCATGCAACATTTTAAATCCTCGGTACGTTTCAATAGTGGCCGTTATAAATTTGGGTTTCCCTGGAAAAGAGATAAACAAGAGTTAAATGACAATTTTTCCGTAGCAGAAAATCGGGCCAAATCGTTAGCAAAAAAGATTCATTCGGGACCCAACTCTGTTCAAACAATATTTTGAAATTTTAAAAGAATTAGTCGCAAGGGATAATAGAAAGAGTTTTTCAAACCGAAAAACCAACTAATAGAGCAGTATTTTATTTACCGCACCAAGCGGTCTTTCGCCAAGAACGCCTTACTACGAAAATGCCCATTGTCTTCGATGCAAGCTCCCATGAAGATGGACAATTAGCTCTCAATAAGTGTATATGGCCAGGTGCGAATTTAAATCCAAACATATTCCACCTGATAATTTATTTTCGCTTGAACACGATTGCTATTGCCGCAGACATGGAACGTGCATTCTTGCAAATCTCATTACGTGACGAGGACAGAGATGCAGTTAGATTTGTCTCCAGAACTTGAATCAAATCAAACGGATCTCTACAAGTGTACAGATTTAAGCATGTGATGTTTGGAGTCAACGCAAGTCCCTTCTTACTCTCCACAACAATTAAATCACATCGAGAAATACAGAGAGCAATATCCAGCAGCAACGGAAACGCTTGACACTTGTCTCTATGTTGACGACGTAATTAGTGGTGCCGAAAACATTTCCCAAGCCTTAAAATTATCAAAGGATGCTGACACAATCATGAAGAATGCCAGCATGACGCTACAGAAATGGAATTCAAACAATCAAACACTGATGAGAACTTGGAAAGGGGAAGGACTTGAGATACATCCTCGTCACTCGGAAGACTGTTCTCAAATCCCTTTATCAAAGGTTTTAGGGATACCATGGAATGTCGTCCATGAGACTATTTCACAATTGATGTGAAAGGACTTGTGGAATTGGATAAGTCAACCTATCACAAAAGAGTTGTACTTCAATCAGCTGGTAAAATATACGATCCAGTTGGGGTTTTTGTCACCTTACACAATTAGGCTCAAATGCCTATTACAAGAACTTTGGCTACGGAAGTTAGCCTGGGATGACGAGCTACCACCAGATATTTGTGCAATATGGTCACAATGGTGGTCAGAACTTCCGCTTTTATCGGAATTAGATTCCACGAATGATCCTATTCCAGTGGAGATTCAAGTGATGTCCAAATCCATACATTTTCCGATGCCAGTCAAAAAGAATATGAAGCAGCCGCCTTCTTGAGGGTCTAGTACAAAGACAGAATCTGCATTAATCCCGTGACATCCAAGAGCCGTGTCGCACCTCTGAAAAAGTTATCCCTGCCCAGATTGGAACTGATGGGTGCTTTACTTGCTGCACTCTTAGCGAAGGAAGTAAAGAAAATCATTGATCAAAAATGTTCAACCAAAGCCTTTCTGTGGACGGACTCTCGGATCACCTTATATTGGATCAAAGGCCCAAGCCATAGATGGAAACCCTTTGTGGCGAACAGGGTTCGTGAAATTAAAGCCCTCAACGATCCTACCTCGTGGTTCAACTGTTCAGGCAAGGACAACCCAGCAGATCTCCTTACCAGAGGAATTAGTGTAGACGCTCTTTCAGCCAACTCCAAGTGGTAGAATGGATCCTCATTTCTACGTGAAACTGACTTTCTGACCAAAGGACTAAATGAACCTATCCCAGAAAGGTTGTATTTAATATAAATGAAAAAGAACTCTAATCCAAAAAAGGACATTTCCTTGACCTTGACAGTGACTCAAAACAGTTTCTTTGAAAACATAATTCATATTTCAAATAATTATATAAAATTAATCCGTGTTGTAAGTTTTCTTTACAGGTTCATACATAACTGTAGAACCAGAACTGCAAAGATAAAGGGACCCCTTGCTTCACAAGAGGCAAGTCATGCTGTGAAAACTGGCTGATCCGCTCATTGCATGAAAGGGAATTCCCTGAAGAATTGCGTAAATTGTTGGCAGGTGAGCATATTCCTATTAGAAGCAAATTAACCCCTTAATGTTTTTCTTGACGAGAGTAACATTTTTAGAGTAGGAGGCAGACTTGCAAATTCAAATTTAAACGAAGGCTAAATTCCCCATGATTTTACATAGTAGAAATATCTTAACTGATATCGTATTGAGAAATTATCATAAAAAATATTTGCATGCAGGACCCCACTCGCTCTTGTATCTTGTTTGTCAAAAATTCTGGCCCCTCAATGGCGGAAATAACTGTCGTAGAATTATTCATGAATGTGCGATTTGCTTCAAAAATAAGCCCATCACAATGAATCAAATTATGGCCAACCTACCGCGAGATCATGTATCTCCGAATTATCCCTTTAATATCACGGGCATTGATTTTGTAGAGAGGTCCATTCTTTATTAAATTTAAACTCAAAGAAAAGGTGCACTAAATAAAATTTATGTAGTAACATATGTATATTTATGTACAAAAGCAATTTAGATTTTGACAGATCTCGCATTCATAGCAAGTTTAAAATGGTTTTTTTTGGTAGAGAAAAGTGCGCAAAAATCGCCTCCGACAACGCTAAAACATTTGTTGGCGCAAATGCCGAAATAAAAATTGTTCAAAATGGTTAAACTACCTGATCAAACATTAGCAGAATTTTTGACTAATGAATCCATAGAGTGGAATTTTATCCCACCAAGATCCCCAAACCATGGAGGACTATGGGAAGCAGGAGTAAAGTCATTTAAATTCCACTTAAAGAGTTGTAGGGAACGCACACAATTCATCACAATACTTTGTGAAATTGAAGCAGTACTAAATTCCCGACCACTCACTCCTTTGACATCAAATTGCGATGATTTTGAAACGCTGACCCCTGTACACTTAGTGGGTAGACCAGACTTCCATAGTTGAACCGCAAATAACTTATATAAACGAGAATCGGTTGTCGAGATGGGAAAAAGTTTAAAAAAATTACCCAACACGTATATATAAGCTTTGGAAACGCGATTATTTAAATAATTTAAAAGAACGTCACAAGTGGAAATTTAACAAGAATGTTTCTGTGGGAACCTTGGTTTTAATCAAAGATGAAAATCTTCCCAGTACGAAATCGAGTACTGGTCGAATAACCGAAGTATTTCCTGGCACCGATGGCAAGGTCCGAGTTGTGAACTTGCGTGTGCCAAATGGGAAACATATTAAAAAGAACCGTTAGAAATCTTTGTATATTACCTGTATGAATTTAGTTTGTAATTATCGTACATGTATGTGGGACGGCGTCTAGGGGAAGGTTCGATTTTAATGTTAAAATAAGCACGCAGAGTTAAAATAACTTAATTTATTAATAACACACTTACTATTTACAAGCGGTTTTAAATAATTCGAGATAGCACCATACTAATTCCGAAAACGCGTACTTTCTCAAAAATATGGAGAGACTGATTTCCTCTGACCTGCCTTCGTTCAAGCTTTGGTGCAACTCTCGGTTTTTCTTTTCTGCCTCCTTTATAAATACATGACCTCATCGTATCGCGCAGCTAAAACTCGCGTGGTTTCGATTAGTGGTATTAGTGGTAGTTCGATTTATTCTTACAATAAAAATCAAAAGTAAAAGAGAACTTGCATTCCTTTCCTACATGTATAAATTAACTTTAATCTTATTTTAAGTATCATCAAATGTATTTAAGTGTTGTAAATATTGTCTATTTGCATTTAATCATTGCGCATGTATTTTTGCTTTGTAAATATTGTGTTTTAGTATCGTAAATTGCATTATGTATTTGTAGTGAAATTTCATTTCAATGGCGGGACTCTGTTACGACCCGCATTTGCAGAAGGCGCTCGTAGTCCTTTGTTTATATTTTTCTCGGTATGCACGTACCCAACCCGAAGGAGCGGACGTACCAACCGTCGCTCAATAAACAATCATTATTTAAAGTATACAGTCCGCGCGCTCTTTGCTTGAGTAGATAAGTTGCACATAACTCAAAGTCTGCTCATAGCCAGTTCAATACATTTATAGTACTACACCTTTTGTGGTCATAGGTATCGCACTCCACCCATTCATTTTCAAGATATGCCTCTAATAGGGCGTGTAATTCTTTTTTACACTGCTGGCCACCGTAAATGCAACACCAAGAAAGACTAGTGATAGCACAACAAAATTTATTTTGTAGATAACATGTTGACCAAGTATCAAATGATTCAATTTATAAACTTCTGTGAAGTGTGGTTCCTGCCCGAATCGGTAGCCAGATAAGCCGCTATTGTTGGAGATCACCGCTGCCACACGCCTCGGCATTGATTCAAAGAGACTTTGGATGTTTTCTTGGGGTACAGAGCAGACCAAGCAGCTTCTACACGTTGCCAAAGTTGATCTAGTGTGGCAGCTGGGGGTGTAATCTGGGTCAATCGTTGAGCAACCATAGACCACATGTTTCTATCGGCGAAAGATCCGGAGAGCGAGCCGGCCAGGAAAGCAATTCAATCTGGTGATTGACTAAGAACCTTTGGACAATGCGTGCCACGTGTGGTCGCGCATTATCCTGTTGAAATATGGCTGTGGCCAAGCTCTGAAGGTAAGGAAGGACAACTGGCTCCAACACCTCGGAGATGTAGCGCTGGCTGTTTAAAATACCGGCAATGCATACTAGAGGAGTGCGAGAGTGATATCAAATACCGCCCCATACCATAATACCCGGTACAGGACCAATGTAGCGGTGCGTAACGCAGCTGTTCAGCATCCTCTATCCACGGTGTCTCCAGACTCGAATCCATCCATCGTGGTGTTGCAGACAGTTGCGGGGCTCGTCAGTAAGACAACTTCATTCCATTCTGCCACCCACATCCTTCTTTCATCGTACCATTGGCGGCGAGACGTCTGTGGTTCTGCGTCAAGGGTAGACCAAGCAATGGACTTCTTTCGGACAGACCACTCTGCTGTAAATGTCGTCGAATGGTACGCGCAGACACTGAATGATGCGTTACAGACTCAATGTGCTGTGCTATGGTCCGTGATGTGACTGAGCGATCCGTCAGTCTTGCGCACAATTTGCCTGTACTTGCGTGAAGTGGTGCACTGAGGTGGATGCGATCGACCACGTCGGTCCGTTATACCCTCCTGCATCCAACTACCACATTACAGTTTGGTTTCTTTCAACAAGACTACAGATTTCCCTGAAAGATAATCCACAATCTCGGTAGGCCACTATCCTTCCTCTGTCGAATTCAGATACTTGATCAAAAGCTGATCGCTGTTTTCTACGAGACATAACTGATAGATTTTTGAAAAAAACCACAAGAAAAACACAATTGCCGAACTTGAAATCGTTGAAATCTCCAAGCCTTAAATAGCGCTTTGAGGTAGCACCACAGGCGTACGTGATGCGTGTCTACGCTGAAATTCTAATCATTTGCATATCTCACCTCCGCTGATGCATGTTGTAATTTTCATGTTATTTCCATGCTTCCTTCAGAGTGTTGCATTTACGGTGGCCAGCAGTGTGGTTAGTTTACTTTTGGTTTTTAGGTTGGGGGAAGGATTATTAAAAGATAAGTCGGTGACTTGCTGAGTTAAAACTGTAAGGGCTTGTATAGTATGTTGAAAGGTTTTAAGAATTAAAGCTTGGGGAGAATTATCTTCATCGTTAACATTATTGATAATTGGGGGTTGATTGACAATTTGATTGGCCTGATTTTGAAGGGATATAGCAGGATTTCTTCTTCCGTGTGTCGCCATCTGTTGTGGGGTTTTGGAGTTAACCGCTTTATTGCTAGGTGGCTTGCGCGTAAGAAGTGTTTGGTCGAATTAAGCTATCAACGGCTGAGGAGTAGTTATTTGGTGTAGTGTTTGAGCCTTTGCGAGGTTTGGATAGAGGGAAACTTAGAATAGTTTGCCACGTGTCTGTACACATGACAATTAATGCTGTACGTCTTTTCAGCCCTTTAATGGCGCAGTCACGAGTTTGATGCGCCTCGCCGCATTTCAAACAGTGGGAAATGAAGTGGCAATTCTCAGCAGTGATGAAAAGTATTGCACGAATAGCATTGGGTCACCCCTCTGCCATCGTACCCTTCAGCTCTTGCTGTTAAGTAGCAAAGAGACGCGTTAAGTGAAAAAAATTTTAATTAAGTTACGGGTAAGGTGATGAGAAAAACGGGTAGGGATTGCTTAGTGATTCTCCCTACTAGTTGTGACTTTTTCTATTGTATATCCTAGGTCAGTTAAGTTCATGTATTTGCTGTGTTTCGGTGTCCTTGGGTAGTACTTTAATATCGACTTTAATTGGCCTCTCGTGTTTGGATTTCATGACGAAAAATTGGTATTAGATTTTCGACTGTTGTTTAGTAGTCTGTAGTCTTCATAGTTGTTTGTGTAATGACTAATCAGTTCTCCGGTTTTCCTGCCGCGGAGAGTGGGGATTATTTCTGTGAGAGTTTCAAGTTCCATGTAATTTTCAATTTTTAGGAAAAACAGGAGGTGGGAGAGTTATGTGTATTGGAGTTTCCGTTAATGATGTTGTCTAAATTAGGTGTGGATGAGTTTAAATTAACTGTGTGGCGAAGTTCCTGCTATATCCATTTAATTTTTGTTAAGTCCATTAAATCTATTGTTAGTTTTGATGCTAAAGTTACTGAAATCTGTTTGCTGTCTTTTGACTGTTTGCTTTGAAGTAGGCGAGATGAACCCATCTTCGCTTTCCTTCCTTTTAGGTCTATTTGTCTTGGGAGTTCAGGAAAATCATTACTTTTAAATTCAGTTGGAGAGTTTACAGGGGTATGATGAACTTGACAACTAGGGGTGTTACAGCGAGGAAGAGAACTAAACTCGCTTACCGCTTGTTGCTGTCTTGCGTCGGGCATACAGGTCGGTCAGTTCCGGGTCATCGTCTGAGGCATAGGGAGCGATGGAGTCAATGGTGTAAGTGACGTTACTGTGGAGAAGAGAGAACTTCCTCAGTTCCGCTTGGGCGAACTGCAGTCTTTCACAGTTGGTCAGGGTCGGTGTAGAGGATCTGGAGGATGGCGGAGGCAGATTGGGTAAAATCAATGTCCGTTGAGTGTTCGTGGTCATATCAAAGTCGTGATCAAGAGGTCGGTTGGGAAGGGAAAAGGCTGTATTAAATACAGCACAGGTCAGTAATAGCCGACGCCCTTTCAGCTCTTAAAAGAATTATAGGTACGCCTGATTGAATTCTATCAAGACCTGAAGTGCGACACGTCGGAAATAGTGCGGAGCATATAAAAGCCGCGACCGTACTCGAGCTCGCCAGAAGAGGAAATCCCCGATCCGGGGTAGAAGACCGAGGGAAAAAGTTCCCCTTCCCGCAAAAAGAACAAGTAGACAAGCAAAAACAAGATCCTGGCTGTCGCTAATAGTGAAGGGAAGGCAGAGTTTAAATGTAGCTGTTGCACAATGAAACCATGCAAATTTTCAAAATTGTTCGAAATTTGTAAATTTTAAGAACGATATGAACATTTTTCTAAATTTAACTTTTAAATTAACGCCATTTTAGTGCACAAAAATAACAAATGTATTCCAAATATTTTGCGATTGATTTCTTATAACATCGCATTCTAAATCCTCAACCTGACCCTCTCGCCAAACTTCCACACACCAACATGAGGAATTTGAACCTCGACAGATTTATAACTTTTTCTGTTCCCAAGAGAAAGTAAGCAATGCTTTTGAAATATCTGTTTGTGAAAGAGTTATTTTTAGAATTTTTGGTTCTTAAGAGCCTGTTTTTTATTTTTTCA
Source organism: Trichonephila clavata (assembly GCA_019973975.1). Taxonomy (NCBI): domain Eukaryota; kingdom Metazoa; phylum Arthropoda; class Arachnida; order Araneae; family Nephilidae; genus Trichonephila; species Trichonephila clavata. Next base: position 40,376 of record BMAO01035823.1, on the reverse strand, counting down.
CTTTATTTTTATAAAAACTGTATCGGTTTTAATATTTTGAATTCTGGCCTTTTGTTGTTTTTATTGGCTTACGTGTCCAGAGATTTTTAAATTGTGTGATAATCCTCGTAGTTCTGGTCAATGCGAAGAGCCACATTGCATGCTTTACAGATTAGTGGGGATTTTCTGTATATTTTTTCGCACAAGGAAGCGCACCTTTTTTCCGCCAATGAGAAAATGCATTATCATTTGTCTTAACTTTTTTGTTATTGAAGGCTCTGCATTTTTGATTTTTTCTATTAGAGACTTAATTAAATTCATTCGAAATTATTTTAAAATGAATTTTGGTATGATTTAGATATTAGAAAAGCATTCAGAACAGCAATATCGATGAGGCTAAAGAATTTTGTCTATTTTTCTAGTTCGTCTAGCAAAAGTATAGGTGGCTGCCATGCGGTCTCCTAAAGAAATCTCATATACTTGTTGTAATCTGCTTCAATTTTAGGCTTGGTGGTTGTTAATTTGTCTTTTTCGCATTCGGAAACGTCCCCGTCGATTTTTTTTAAAGTCTTTTTTCAATCATCAAAGATAAATTCGCTTCGGGGTCATGCACGTTGGTCCGCATATATACTTGCCTCTAATCTTCCCAACACATTGCTGCCATTCCATTACAAAATTTCACGGTAAGATAGCCTTGTTTCATTTTACAAGGAGCCAGATTCTTTGGAAAATGTCTTCTATTAGATCGTACAGTTCCACAAGAGTTAATCATTTTCTCTTTTAAAAGGTCTCGGGAAAAAGTTCCAGCGAGGAAAAGAAATTTTCCATAAAAACTTCATGGCCTTTACCTTTTATGCAATCTGTCATTGTATTTACAACATCATTGGAAGCAGATGTTGAAAGGTTTTCTTATCTTGACCTAGATAAACTCTCATAAGTATAGTGAGTGGCATCTGCAATTTTGTACATTTACAAACTCCGCTGTTTGAGTTTTTTTGGAATGCTTTGTTTGAATAATTCTCTTCCTTTAAATTTATTAACTTCATCGAAAGAAATTTTCTGTGGGATCATACACTTTAAATGTTCTGTTAAAACAATCAAATTTTTCATATTTTCCACAATTTGTCCTAAGTCGGAGAATCTCTGCTTTCTTAAAGTATTATCGGAAAGTGCAAAAATTTTAAAAGCATTGGGAAACGATCGCGGGGCATCACTTCTCTGAAAAATGAGTTTCCATCAGAGTTGTCTTGTAATCTTGTCCAATAATTTTGTATGCTATTTCGATGTGTCCCATCAGTAAAATTAAAGAAATTATAAAATTTCATTATTAATGGTTGGTTTCCATGAAGATGAACGATTTCTTTTGTCGGATGTTTCTCAATTAAGACTAAGTACATCAAATGTATACCTATTTGTTTCTTCAACCAGAACTGATAAAATTTCATCCGTGAACATAAATTCTAAGAAATCATTTTCAGTTTTGAAATTGCTAGAATCAACTTTCAATTTAACTTTACTAGAAAATGGCAATACATTTATCGCTTCCGTCTCTTTCCATGAGAATAAGCTTTCAACTTTCTCATCAAAATTAGTTGATACATTTAAATCCACCTCATTTTCTAAAGTACTATTTTCAAATTCATCTTCATACTCCGAATCACTGTCATCAAAATTTTCATCTAAATCTTTCATCAAATTCTCAATTTCTATTTGTGTTGGAAATTTTCGGGCATTCTAAGAAATAAAAAAAACGGCAAGAGAAAAGAAATGTTGCTCAGAAACAACGTAGTCATTGAATGAAATATATTTTTTAAATAAGTCTAAACTCTTGTTCCTAAACGTCGCCAGTGATAAGGAATGCGCAAAATGTTGGTGAAAAATAACCCCACTCAATAATGGACAATAGAAGCAAAGTCATGAAGAGTCGGGGAAAATCGTAAAAGGGTGTGCTTGAAAAGAGGAAGCACTGTCTCTAGAATCTTGGTACAACCTTCGTTCCTCCGCCGATGTGAGGGACAAAAATTTCCGGTACGACGTATTTACCACCAATTGTTAAAGGTTAATAAGGGAATAGAAGACTTTCAGAACCATAAACGCTAGATTATAAAATGCTTTGAACAATTGTAACTATTGGGTGCTTGTTACTAGCACTTCGTTAAATACTTAATTACGGTTGCGAAATTTAAAATAAATTCATCAGACTTTCATCCTCTACTGGATCTTTATTACACGTGCTTCCTCTAGGCAGTCATTACAGGGAGTGGTGTGGTTCTCCACGTTTTTAACAAAATACAGTTGTGTTCAGGTAACAAGATATATTTTTAACACAGATAAAAAGCAAAAATACAAAAACTGAAATATAAATTATGAGAATAACTTTAAAAATTAACAATTAAATGCATCCAAGTAAGTTTAACATTTATTATTAAAGTTAAACATTTATCATTTATTCTGATAGAGTTAATATAGTTTTGCTAAAAACATGCCAAATATCATTCAACTGATTGACAGGTGCAGTCATCTAGTGGCGAAAGATTGAATTATATTTATCCTAACTTAACTCCTTGTGAGTTGAGCACACATCTTTATCCTCTTGCTATTTTCCCTTTGTTTTTGCTGTTGGTGAGTCTTTCCATTATCCACCACCTATGGACCCAACGTGGCCTGGAATGGCAACCATAACTAAAAGGATAGTTGCCACTCTTGTTCTCTTCTTACTTTCAGACATCACGGACCATCCACCCCTTCGTAAATAAGTACAGTAAATTAATGAAATCGTTTGCCTTATTATAGAGTATACATTATTGTATGAATTGTTTTCAACTTGTCAATTGCTTTTCATCACTAGTCACTTTACTGTCTTTTAGACATTCTTCGATCACTGTCGTTGTAATGGTACAACAAAGGTCTCTTGGATCATATTGCAAAATCATTAATGACATGATTGTAATAAGTTTCCATTGCAATATCATTTTGATTGCATAACAACATCCAACCCTTAAACTTTTCATAGATCTTATTTCAGTCGTTACGCTTTTAAGGGCAGAAGTGCTTCTCATGACACGCTAGGCGATTGTACGATCACTGTTTTCTCTTTTCGACCTCCAATTTCTTGCACCCTAGGCGTGAGCCTAATTTTCATTAGCGGAAATGAGTCCTTGGCTGTCGAGCCGGCCTAAGGCGTGGGCAGTGTGGGCCACCACGAACATGGCAAGATTTTCAACACGGAGATAATTTAAATCTTTGTAAGAGTAAATCCTTTCATGATCGTAATCATTACATTTATCAGTTGGTTCTCTTGCGATCAGATGGGAAATTTCGACGGGTATTAACCCTATAAGTTTTTGAACCCAATCTTTTTTCGGCAAGAAAGTTGGTTTGTTACGCACGCACACAGTAATGACTTTATATGAATTTTTAAAGGGCTTAACAAGGGAAAAATAACCTGGTCCTGAACGGGTTTAAAAGTAAAGAGCGATGTTTTGTTTTCCCATAGAAATTCGGCTTGTTTAAACTTAAAAGTTAAATCTATACATGTTGATTGGTTAGCTCTTACAAAAATTAAACATACTTAAGAAAATCCAGTTCATTTCTTGAGTTGCTATAATTTTGAGCTAGACTGTTGCAAATCTACAGAATGATTTGAGGTTGTGGTATCCCTCGCCGTCTGCAGTCAACCATATTAGCACAGGTTGTAACACGTTAGATTCTCCATCAGATTATTGACTGTGACAATTTCTTGTGCACACACCAGTACCTATAATTTGAATTGCTTATATATTGTCATAAACTTGCTTAATACAAGTGTGCAGTAATTCTAAAAATATTTCTGAATAGAATTTGCTTATTATTGGTGTAATGGCAAACGATTAGTTTGTACCTTTCTGATCTGCAATGTGTAATATTATCTTTAGTAATCTGGCAATGTTTCGTAACTTTTAGTTGAGTAGAAAGAATAAAGATGCCGATTGATTCTGTGAAAATGCTTGGAGTATAAATTTTGTGTAAAACATGTTAGATACTTTCTCATCCTCAGTACATGATTTTTTATGAACTTCTAGAGCAGTTTAGTGAACATGCGGCCACAATCACTACAAGGGTAAAACTTAGGCTGATGCATTTGAGCATCGTTTACTTGTTTGAGCATTGTTTACATCATTTTCAGAGTTCGCCATTACCGTGTTTTTAAACTATCTGGATCTAAAAATATCTAGATAGAAAATATATATCGTATTACAATGCTAGAATTTTTTTTAAAAAAAACTTTGAAATGTGGTTATAATTTATAAGACATCTAAAAGATAAACTGCAGCGAAAAAATACCTTAATTAAACACTTTTCGCGAAAAAGAAACTAAAATTTTAGCTAAATCTTACCCCCTGCCTATGAAGCGACTTTGCAGGCAAGTTAACTAATTAATATATCTTGCAACAGCAATTTTCATCCTCTGAACAAGACATATTATGCAACGCCAGACCCAGTTTCGTAAACAGGTGGCCACAATAACTGTAAGGGTAGCATTCAGGTCGATTTATGTGGTTAACGACCTTTCTAGAAGATGAACTACAGTAAAATACCAATTAAAAACACACTTTTATAGAAAAAGAAGCGGAAATGCACAGCCATCAAGGATTGAATACTTGCAGCTCCTTATCGGGTGAAAAGCCACCACGCCCTTTGTAATGAAACATACACTGACACTCCGCACGTGCTCTCAGGATGCGCGCGCATGTAGTTTGGCAGTGGTTCGAACAGTTATCGAACGGTAGAATGTTCAATAGGGCACATGATCTCATAAGAGGTCTTTATCCCCTATCTTCACGAATTGGTTGTTGACTTTACTGATTAATTTGCCATGTTAGATTTGAGGTAATAAAAATTGAGGAAAAAGTTTGAAAAATAAAATAAATTGCTGGAGCCTTTGGTTTATCTTTAAATTTTTCTCAAGATTGCATTCCTATTTGTTTTGTTTGCTTTGTGTTGTGCATGAGGTGTGAAAAATATAGAGGTAGAAATGGTAGTCTATGCCATCCGAAATCGGCCTCTGAAACCAGAGGTTTGAGGTCAGCAGACTAAATCATGGAGGTGCGGCAACTAGCTCGGCAGCCGGGGGAGACCCGGCACTCGATTAGTCGCCAGCCAATCAGTTATCGAATTCGCAGTTACGAAATAGTCTAATTCCCCCAAAGGAGCTTTGATAATATAAGTGGGAAATATTTAAAATTGGCTTCGCATGAGACTTTTTCCATTCCTTTTCATGGCTGTTATGCTTTTTAGCCAGAATTTAATTTTTTTTAAGTTAACTTCTTATGGTACGGTGCGGAAAATTTTTCTTTACGCGATGACCTAAGGTAGGGATGCATTTTTTCGATTTCGGTGGAGTGTAGTTCCAACTTTTTGAAACAGCCATCAAATTTTTACTTTTAAAATCGGCCAAAAAAATAACAGAATCGTAAAGATCTTTTATTTCGCCACAATACGGTATAATTTTTGTTATAAAATTTCCATTACTATTTTTCTAAAATGAGTCAAAATTGATGCGTTTTTACGAAAATGATTTCTAAATCATTGCGTAATAATTTATTTACGTATTAAAACGATATTCTACACAAATTTGTCTTTCTCTTTTGGAACCAGCTATTTTAAAAATAAAATGTCTGAAACTTTTTCTAAACTATTTAAATATACTCCAAATTTTAATTAAACATTTAATAACTTCGTCATTTATTAAGAATCACACGAAACGTTTTCCGTGTGTAGACATATATTATCCTTAATCAATGTGAGAAGATTGAAAAAATTGCTTAAAAATTACGGATTTTAAAAAGTTTTATCTTTTTGTCTAAAACACTTTTTACGAGAATAGATTAAAACCGTATTTTTGGTACATTTTATATTTAAAAATTAGTGTTTGCAATTGATGGGTGAATTTTCAAAACTTTAATGGAAAAATTAAACCTTCAAAAAAATAAACTTTAAAAAAAATTTCTCGAACACATAAGTTTTTATTTATTTTTTGTAGAGGAATTTACCTTGAAGTTCCAAGAGTTTGAAAGTTGCGCATGCGCATTAAGACGAATTTTTGGAGCCATACCCTATTTCAATCTTGGCTCTTCTTACTTGTGAACAAAAGCGGCATTCGGCAAGATTGCTTTAAAATAGATATGGAATTTCGTAATTTTGAAAATTTCTATTCTGCCTTTTTCACGAATAGAGCTTTTAAAAAAAACGAGTCTCTTTAAACTTGTAAACAAACTTTCAAATGTTATTTATGAGATGGATAAACCAAATGATTTGTTAATTTTCCTATATATTGATACATTTTATATTATTCATTCTACAAGATTAAGATCCTTTTCATTCAAAATCAAATTTCCAATTTTGTTAAATTCACGAGGTTAACATATAATTGAATGATAAACATCTGTTTTTTCTTTGCATTTTATATTTCTGGTGATATTTTGATTTTATGCTGATATTGCAAAACCCAAATTTCTTTTAGTTATCACAAGCCTTCGATAACTAAAGTATGAACTGAAACACCCATAAGCATAATGGAAATAGAATGATACTTTTCTATAAAAGTATACAATAAAATTGTTTTTAGTATTATGTATTGAAAATAGAAATATTGTTTATACTTGCACCTTTTCCATCTTAATTATTTAACTGTATTTAAGAAAATAATTGATAATCTTGTATATAATTAACAAACTTATTACTTTAAAATAAAACTTTTATACAATTCATTAAGCCAAAGAAGTTAACTTCTATCGCATGTTCACATTGTGATACACGCATGTTTTTTTCGCCCTTCATAAACGGGCAAGTTCTACCGTAAAACTTGCTATGGCCCCTCGGGAACTCACCTTCTTTAGGCGAGTACGGGTGTCACAATCCCGAGGTGCCCTAGGGATCTTTTCCTTTCCCCAAGAAGTTTAGTCTTTTGTAAACAAGGGTCTCGCAAACCCGGGTACCCTAATGATCCTTCTCTTTTTGACCCTCTTATCATAATTTCTCCTTTCTTTTCCGGCCGAGACCAGATAAATTTTTAAATGCAGATGAATACTAAACTTTTCCTAATTTTTGATTGAATTATGTAATTTTGTTACCAACAGTTTAGTTTTCGTTTTATAATGTATTCATTTGTTATGTTTCTGTATTTTTGGTTTTTTGTTCGTGTTTTACTACCTACGTTGGCTTCCCAACCCACATGTTTGCCGTGTGCGGTGTCCCGTAAGGAGGAAAATGGTGTCCTGGGGATACCTTTGCGTTCGCTGTAGACGGGAGGCAGGAGTGAGCCCGCTCCTGTCAATCGGCTAGTGATGCTTCTCTTTGGTGTCCACGGAGAGACATTGCTGTAGGGTTAGTGCTGAAGATAAGGGGTGGCGGGTTTACCCGTTGCATCCTCACCCTGATGCTGTAGTACTATATTCTGGGTGTACTCCAGGTAAGCGCCGTGCCTGGTTTCGCCAGATGACCAGCAGGCTTCCTCCCTTGTTGGACTCTGTGGTGGGTTGTGGCGTGCCAGGATGAAGGTTTCTTCACGTATATGGATCCAAGTCGGCTATGCCCGGGTAAAGGCCTTGTTCTACCCAACATCAACATGGATACCATTGCCACGAATTCACGATTTTTAATATTGCCCCTACCAAACCAAGAAATGTCTCGGGAAATCTCCATTTGCTATCCAGAATTCTCTGAAAGGAATAGTTGGAGATCCGAAATCTGTTAAAAACGTTACGTTCCAGAGACTTGCTCATCGAAACTACATCAAGTTTACAAAATCTTTTTTTAATGGCCAAAACGTTTTTAGACTGCCCTTTAATAGTAAGCTTTCATAAATCGCTAAATTCCTGTCAAGGTGTCATGTCGGAGCCTGATCTATTATGCGTTTCGAAAGCAGAAATTCTCTAAGGTCTTTCTGACCAGTATGTTTCCCAGGTCAGAAGAATTACAATAAAAAATCTGCTTTATTTCCTACTAAGAATATAATTTTAACTTTCAATAGCTCGAAACTTTCAACTTCAATAAAAGCGGTTAATTTAATCTGTAAGATCCGTCCCTATATACCGAATACTCTGCGCTGTTTTAACCACTTGCGATGGAAAGACGTGCCAAGCACGTCGTAATGCTTTTGTCACAGTCGCCTACGACGTGGTATGTACGTCACATGCAATTATTACAGAAACGGAAACGACCGTTCTGGTACACGAGTCGGTGAATTTTTTGCCAGCGCAAGTGGTTAAGGGGCAGAGGTTTGGACATTCTCAAACTTCCTGCCACGGTCAATTAACTTGCTCAAGATATGCATCCACTGGACATTCTTCCACGGATTGTACACTAGAGGCGAAATTTGTTAATTGTTCACAAAACCCATCAATCGTATTCAAAACTATGCCCAAAATGGATATTAGAAAAAAAAATCCCAGAAATTAAAACAAATAAAAACATATCCTACCTAAGAAGTGCGTAAATTAATAGTTCCTCAGTTAACCCAAACATATGCTCAAGTTACTAAACCTTCAGCTACATCTACTACTACCCAAACATCACAAATCTTTTGTCCCCCTTTGCCATATCTAAAACCAATATCTTCTGCGAATCGGATTCCAAGCACGTCCACAATTTCTGTAGTCTCCACATCTTCCTCATCAACTCAAGCCAATCTACTTCCACATCCTCGGTAACACTAGAAAAATCAAGTACATCTCCGTTATCTATGCCCATTTCTACTACCATTACCTCTGGCAATAGCCTAAATACCTCTGCTTCATCTTTATCAACCGGAATTCAGCCAACTGTACCATTACTTAACCTGCCACATCCAATAGCTGAACGTCTGCTGTAACTGAAGCTGAAAATAATTTAAAAAAAGAGGAATCGGAGAAAACTTACAGAGGATCAAATCCCAACATATAAATTCAAATGACGCCTCATAAGCCGAAAAAGAGTAACATTCATTATACATCAGAAGATGAGGAAATGATTCTTTACGACGTGGATGAATCTCTGATGGAGTGGAACAAGAAATCTGGTGTAATATTATGTAATCTTGCAATCACTTAATTTTGTTTTCTATATTGGCAACGCCTGGATGAGACATTCTGTAAACAACAATCATGCCTGTCGTGTAACCTCGCTTCTGAGTCATTAAAAGCCCAATTCCGTCCATTCAACTCTCATTGTCTTATTTATAGTACAATTTAAATGACTTAGAAATTTTCTTGAATCGTTTCGTTTTCAAATTTAATAATGGAACTGCTGAAACCTGAAAGATTAGATACCGATCCCTCGTGTTCTAATGAGGAAATAAAATGGCGCCATTGGGAAAAAATCTTTGAAAACTTTTTAGGAGGCATGAAAATCCTTGCAGAAGAAACTAAACTTCCTTTACTGAGTAATTATATAACCTCAAATGTTTACCAGTTCATTAATGATTGCATAACTTATGCTCAAGCTAATGCGATACTCGATTCACTTTTTATAAAGAAACATAAAGTTATATTAGCTAGACATTGCTTGTCGACGCGAAATCAAACTAAAGAAACTGTCGGTGAATATTTACAAGTTTTAAACCAATTGAGCAAAGACTGACTTTACTGATGCAAGGGCTGAGGAATACCGAAAGGAGTATATTGGAGATGCTTTCATAAGAGGATTAAAATGTCCTCGCATTCGCCAATGACTCCATTAAAATATATCGATGACTCTCTATCAAGTTTTTGAGCAAGCTAGAACCCTCGAATCGGCTGAAGTGCATGCAGCTTCTAATATGGGAAGTTCTTTCCCAGTACAATCTGCAGCAATGAAAACTGATGATTTTTCAGAAGAAACCTTAGAAACGTCAGCGGCTTCCTCCTTCTCAAGATCTCAAATGCTTCTTTTGGGGAAATGACTTACCCTCACGAACCATTTGTCCATCTAGAGATGTTATCTGCAGAAAATGTGGGGAAAGGGACACATTACCAGCGAGTGTGCAAATCTAGACCTAGTAGAAATTCAAATGTGGTGGCTTCTTCAAACTTACTGGCAGCTATTTCGGGATCTACTCACGGTCTCCAGCAATAAATTGTAAAGGCATTGGTTAATAACATTCAGCTCAATGCATTAATTGATTCTCTTAGTTTTCTGAACGAAAAACATGTGGCGAAATGTAAATCAAAAGTTGAACCATATTTTGGAAAAATATCCGTGGCAAACTCCTCCATGGTGACTGAAACAGTGGGTGTGTGTAGAGTTAAGTGAAGTTTTAGATTTTTAAATTATCAAAATGTGGAACTTTAAGTTTTGAAAAATCTTTGTAGTGATGTTTTGATTGGCCATGATATTCTAAACAGACATTCATCAGTAGAAATTGTATTTGATGGTAATAGACCTCCACTAACAATTTGTTCTTTGGCTGTAGCATAAGTACCTCCTGTTTCATTATTTTCTAACTTGAATCCAGACTGTAGACCTTTGGTTACATTCATACTGATGACAATTTTATGGCATTGGAAGTTCAGGAAGGAGTCATTGAACCAAGTAACTCACCATGGAGGGCTCAAGCCTTTGTCATTAGAGGAGAAAATCATAAGCCCAGAATGGTAGTTGACTACTCTCAAATAATTAATAAATACACGTTACTGGATGCCTACCCTTTGCCAAAAATAGAGGTAATCTGGAAAATTTCAAAAAATAAGGTTTTAAGCAAAATTGATCTCCAATGTGCCTACCATCAAACTCCTATCCAGGATAGCGAGGGACATTATACAGCTTTTGAAACTTGTTGAAAGCTCTATCGGTTTTTACGTATTCCTTTTGGGGTTACTAATGGAGTAGCTTGTTTCCAAAGTCATTGACAAAATTGGGGATGAGGGACTCGCCCTTGCGTATCCATTAATTCATTGATGTTACTGTGTGTGGAAGAGATCAGAAAGAACACGATGACAATTTAGAGAAGTTCCTGACTACGACAAAGTATAATTTGACCCTAAATGTAGATAAGTATACCTACTCAAGTAATCCTGTCCATTTGCTAGGCTATATTGTTCGGGATGGAATAATTAAACCAGATCCTGAACGACTAAAACCTTTGATAGATATGCCTGTTCCGAAAGACTCATCTGCATTGCAACGTGCTTTAGGAATGTTTGCCCATTATTGCCGGTGGACAACGGGTTTTCTCGGAAAACGCGTCCTCTTCTAGGAAAGTTTCTTCTCTTTCTAGAGATGCTGAATTTACTTTTAATTAACTGAAAGATGATGTTGCAAATGCTGCCTTGGCAACAATTGAAGATGACATACCATTTCGAGTGGAAACTGATTCTCGCATCCGATTTCGCAATTGGAGCTACCTTGAGTCAAGCTGGACGTCCTGTTGCCTTTTCTCAAGAACCGTAAATACATCTGAATTGAGACATTCATCTCCAAAAAAAGCATATGCCATTGTGGAATCACTTTGTCATTGGATACGCTTCTTGATGGGAAAGCATTTTGAAGTGTTCACTGATAAACAAGCATTCGCATTTGTATTCAATCAGCATCATGGTAGTAAAAATGAAAAGTTAATCCGCTGAAGACTTGAACTTGCTAGTTTTAAATTTGACATTACTTATCGTCCTGGAAAGCAAAACGTGATTGCTGATACATTATCCCGTATAACTGGAGCTCTAACTCCCAGAGTCGACTTAAACAATCTTCACAACTCTCTTTGTCATCCTGGAGTAACAAGAATGCATCATTGAGATCGTTGCAAAAATTTCCTTTTCTTTAGAGGATATAAGGAAAGTCGCAAACTCCTGTCTAATATGCAAAGAACTAAAGCAAAGATTTGTTAAACATGTTGGAATTCTTGTGAAAGCTACTTCCCCATTTGAATGATTGAATCTTGACTTTAAATGGCCTTTACCTAGTGTTTCAAGAAGTCACTATATTTTAACAATAGTTGATGAATTCTCTAGATTTCTGTTGGCGATCCCTTGTAGTGACATTTCTGCAAAAACCGTAATATTGCATTTGAAGAACCTTTTCTCTATTTTTGGAATGCCATCATTTATTCATTCTGACAGAGGATCATCTTTCATGCCTAACGAATTAAAATCATTTTTAACATCTCAAGGAATTGCTACAAGTCTTACTACTCCCTATAATCCAGCAGGAAATGGACAGCTTGAACGTTATAATGGAATAATCTGGAAAACTATACAACTTGCTTTAAGATCAAATATGAAAACTGAACAATGGGAAGGTGTTATCCAAACAGCTCTGCATTCAATTCGCTCTTTATTGTGTATAGCAACAAATGCCACTCCTCGTGAACGAATGTTTTCTCACCCTCGAAGATCCCATAACGGCTGCTCCATACCTACTTGGCTTACAAAGCCTGGTCCAGTTCTAATGAAAAATCGGGTGCGTACTAACAAATATGAGCAGATTATCCAAGAAGTGGGATTAATTGAAGCTAACCCTGACTATGCACAAGTAAAACTTGGCGATGGAAGAGAAACTGTTCCTATAAGACACTTAGCTCCAAGAGGGGAAACTACCAGCTCTGAAGGAAACAAGGGTACAGAAGAAAATGTTAAAGTTCCTCCAGATCTACAGCCAATAAACTGATTCAGACTCCAATTTAGAAGATTCGACTGAACAGAACGAGAACACGTTAGCATTGCGTACAGCTAGCCATAGGCAACCTCCTGCATACTTGAAGGACTACATCAGAGATTGAAATATCCAGATTAAAATTAAAGGGGGGTAAACGTATTAATATGTAATCTTGCATCACTTTTGTTTTCTATATTGGTAACGCCTGGATGAGACATTCTGTAAACAGCAATCATGCCTATCATGTAACCTCGCTTCTAAGTCATTAAAAGCTAAATTCCGTCCATTCAACTCTCATTGTCTTATTTATAGTACATCTGTTTTCAAGCACGACACCTACTAGGAATCGAAAAAATAAGTGAATTATTTGAATTCCAGTTAAAAATACCGTAATTCTGATTTGATGTTTCACATAATTTCCGAATGTTTTATTTTAACTTTCTAGCATTTTATAGTGCAACAATTATGAATGTATTCTTACTACTATTTTAATTAATTTTGATCCATGATATTTTAAAATTTTGATTGTATTTTTAAAATTTTATACTTATTAAAACAATTGTTTGGCGCAGCATAGCCAAAATTGGCTCATGCGCGAAAAAGCCCAACACTCGCGGTAAACTCGTGAAATGGTCGTACGTGAAAATCAAAATTTCATCGCTATGTCCCATTTCTCGTACGCAGATCCAACCAGCACATCTTAGATATACACAAGGCCTCGGTACTGATTTGTGACGTCACTACTAGTAAGGAGACATCGTCCATCGCCTACGGAACTTTCAGAAGCATTTTTTAAATCATTTCTTTTAGAATTCCCCGTACGTATGTTGGGTTTAATAACAAAGTAATTAATCATGAAATCTATGTTTTATGTACATGAAATAGAGTAAATATTAGCTTATCTATTTTAATAATTGCAAGCATGTGATTATCGATGTATTTACTACGAACACGCATTATGAACATAAGCACATTTAATACATTGTAGCAAATCATAAGAACCTTTTGTATTTGTATATTTTTTACGAAGCTGTGCTTATTTCTTATAGCTTTAAAATTTATTTTCAACATTTTATTCAGAATAGTTACAAAAAGGGAAATAAAATTAGAAATGGTTTTTAAAACAGAAAAAAAGACGAATTTAAAAAACTAACTTTATTGGTATCTAATATAATCGCAAAATAAAGAATTATACAATAAATTTCAAATATTTTTGAAACAAATCTATACCAATATAATTGTAGATATATACAGGAAAATACATTGTTACAAATGTGAATTAAATATGTTGTACATTTTTATTGGTACCATACACAGTAATAAACAAAAATTCACTTTCTGCATTAACAGCATCAAAAGTTACCAAATATATTCCAGAAAATAAATTTACACATAAAAATAGATTACACAACTTATTTAGCTGTTTGTCAGTTACTTTTCTGCCAAAAGTAGTTATTCAATTATGCATTGTTACAAATGTGAATTAAATATATTGTAAAACTTTATTACTGTGGCATGATACCACAATAAACAAAAATTCTCTCTGCAATAACAGCATTAAAAATTATCAAAATAAACTTCCCACAAATAAAAATTAAGTTATCGTAAAATATTTTTAAATTAAATCATACAAAAATAAAAGCATACATATATACCTAAATATATAGAGAAATAATGCATACATAAAAATGTAATTTATTTAGCTAATAAAGTATGAATTTTTCTTTGTTTAAACTTTTTAATATTTTTTCCCTACAGTAATATAATGCATTTGTAGAAGTGTGGATAATATGCTTTTGATCATTGTTACAAGGTTCATTATATAAAAAAAATTCATTTGAATTTATCAAGCTAATCGATATTTCTTAGGCAATTTGACGTTGATTCTTTTTTTTTTAGGAACATATTTTCATAATCTTTAGAAAGAAGTTTTTAACTATTATATAGTTATTACCGCTGTAACATCTGGGGAAGGACAGAATAAATTTCCTCCAAGTTATGTATTAAATCATAGAATTTAGTTCAAAAGTTTTATTAACTAAGAACAAGTGATTTGGAACAAGAGTCTCATTTTAATTTTTAAGTGCTGCTCTAGCACAAACACCACTAAATGTTATAAGACGTAGATATGGCTGAGCATCGTAAAATTCCTTTTCAGATAGTGTAATATTACAATTATGCGAATCTAAAGGATTTCACTACATGAATCTACCAAATCAATGTCTTTTAAGTTAAGCTGGCCATAAGCATTTGAAACCAAAGCTATAGGTAAAAAATTTTGCATTCTTAGTTTAGCTTTTATTTCATAAAGCTGTCGAATTGATATTAAATATTGAGAACCTGAAAGTGTCCTATATTTCCCAAAACTACTTTCTAACGCATCTGTTTGAATTTTTCCAGGGAGAAAGTACTAAAATTTTAATTCATTAATGCAATATTTTGATTATTATTGAATTTTTAAAGTAATATTACCCCCTTTAAAATCTAAATAAAGTTTTAAATAATTTTGCCAAGCATAAGTATGACAGTTTTGTCAACAGATTTTAGAATGTTTACTTTTCATGTATGCTAGAAAGTTTTCAATTGACTGTTCTGTTTGAGGATTAGTTTTTAAAGATGAACAAAGTTTGTGCAAAGTTCTAGGATGGGGAATATTGAGATCCTGAATTTCTTAAATTTATAAGCATGAGGAGATAGATTGTAATATACAAAAAAAAATCATTTCAGAGGAATATCTAAAAGAAAACTTGTTACAGGTTAAAAATTTGAGCTGGTCAATTAAGAAATGGAGTATAATTTTTTTATCTAAATCTAAAATCATACTTTCTAAAAGATTAACAATAAAACCAAATTTTGTAGGAAAATAATCAGGGGAGCTTTTAATTTCTACTGAGAACCAGTTCCTGTAATATTTTATTTACAACAATAACATTGCCAACTTTTACAAGAAATTTGTACTTACCAAGTTGACTTTGTTTGACCTATGTGTATTGACAAATCTAATTATTTATAATCACTGATGCTTTAATAACAGGAGATACCGTTGTGTCTAGCATCCTAATTATTACTAGATCTTTTTTACAAATAACAGTCCATATGTGCTGAAGCTTTTCTGCATTTAAACACTCGACTAATTTTGGAAGAGACGTAAATGATTTACTTTTTTCGAATTCTTCTTTTGGCGTACCAGGTGCCATTGTTTACTAGGTTTTTTTTATCTCGAATATTAGAATTTATTCTCTTTATTATTTCAGTCTAACAATTGTAACTTGATTTAATTTTTTAAAGATTGTTAAGTTTATCGTTGAAAGTTATTGTTACCAATAAATCCAGGAAAAAGACAATTCTAAGACTCCAGAATATTATTTTATAACACCACACACACGCAACAGTATTTATTTCACTAATCTTTGCAGTCTCTGCTTAGGACATTCTTGAATGGGATTCGTAGATTTTGAAACATATTTGGGGAAATTTGGGAAAATGGTTGGCACAGCAAAATTTGGTAGTCTGGAATGTTTCAATGCAACACATATCTTCTCCCCAGTTTTTTCATCATAAGCTTCTGTGTTTCTTCGTATTGCATCATCAGAAAAGTGTAGTCCACAAACCTAAAATTAAAAATATATAAATATATTGTTTTGCATTGACAGAAAAAATTTGTTAGAGTTAATAAAAATTTCTCTGATAATCTGATTTTTGTAATTTTGAATGGAACTTTTGTTGGAAATGGTGAAAAAATTTTGATACAACAAAAAAAAGTTTGATAATGCTTATATATAAAACTCGAACAAAATTTTGTTTGTTTTTTCCTTTTTGATTCAATGAAATTTGTTTATTTTGCCAGCAAATGGTTGTCATCAAAGCAAACTTGATACGATGAAATCCTTCTTGTCGGGACACCATAGTTTGTATTAATGCAAACAATTCTAGAAAAGAAACTGTCAGTGTTGTCATCAAGAGCTTTGAAATTGGTACTCACTACCTCTAAATGTGGTGTCTTCGACATTTGCTGTCATAGCAATCGTACTTCAAGTTAACGCTGAGTCATGTTTATCTGTTTTTAGCTTTATTTTTTCTTACTTTTAAAGTCATCCTAATAGTTCAGAAATCAGATAGCTTGTTTTTTGTTGTGAATGTGTTATGCATTTTGTATCTCACATCATATTAATACACAAAATAAATGGTTGCTTGTGTGTGTGTGTCCATATTTACATTGACTATGATCTCTGTATCAAAATGGGCTTTCTTCTGGTACAACACAGTTAATACTTGGGTACTTTCGTTGATTCTGTGAAAAGATATTTAGTAAATGACACGAATGTTTGTTTGCAATAGCAAAAACACTACACAGTTTTTGTCTCTTTAACAATGCTTGTTTGAGCTCATTTTTACACACAATTTTTTTATGGCTACAAAATATTTATTTGATAAACAATATGCTTTTCTCATTATAGATAAATAAAAATGAATTACCATGTTAAGAAACTCGCATGAAGAAAAAGAAATGAGTACATTTTCAAATGTCTTATGGAACAACCTATTAAAGTTATTAGTAGACTTTTAAAATTAAGATATTATTACAGTTTTCATAAATAGAATGATGTTAAATAACTTACCTTTGAATACTTTGATGGCGCAAAATCTTTTCTTGTGATATAGCATGAATTCACTTTTTGGGAATCCAAAAACTTGTAATTTTCATGGACCTTTATAATTGCTATTGCAATTCTGTACAACGCATGTGTAGACCATTTTGTGAACTTATTCAGAATAGTCAAAAAGAAATTGAAAATCTACAATAAAAATGTGAAGAACAGCAAACCGCACAGACACAAGCACCAAAATGAACTAATCTAACTTGAATTCAAGCGGGTTTTCAATCCCTACTATGTGTGACATCACAAGCCTATTGCATTTGTGTCACTAGACCTTGTATCTCTAGGAGGTGCTGATTTAACGCCTTGTTCAAACTCGCTTAAACTTGATAACTTGCCATTGTAGCAGCAGTAACCTATCTAGCAACTGTGCCAGACACTCGTTGTCTTACATAGGCTTTGCTGACCGCAGTGCCGTACTGATTGGTTCCATATCTCTTTATTTGCATGCCTGTACCAGTTTTTTTTTCTAGCTCTTCAGCGTAGATAACTTTGTAAAAAAAGCTACAAATTCAAAAGCCACATTAAGCATGTGCTGACTGTGTTAAGTAATAGATTATAATTAAATGTTTAAAGTTGCTCATTTTTATTTTATTTTTTAATTTTCAACTACTTAGATTTGCATTAAAAAAAATATGCTTTTGTGTAAAAATTCCATAAGCTTATGAGTAACATCCCCCCCCCTTTTTTATATATTTTGTGTTTGTTGGAAAAGTTGAAAGTGACACTCTTACCGAAAAGGTTGGCTGCCCCTGAATTAGACTATACATTAAGAGGCTTTTGCTCAATGGCATTGCAGTTAACATTCTTACTGGACTAGCCACTAGTAAAGATATTTTCGTACTGAAGATTCCTATAATTCCATCAAATATTTCCTTCTAATTTGAATGACTTCAAATTCCTAATTATAGTCTGTTGCTATGATCTTCGAAAAGCCTAAGGATAATTCCTTCAAATGAATAATGTGTATTTGAATAATTCTTGCTGTTCTTGTGAACAACATGGTGTTGGTTGTTCAAGATCAGCAGAGTATCATTTTGCGTATTTTTGCACCAGATGGAGACAGTTTATTATTTTTATGGTATTCCAAAAAAAAAAATTTTTATTTATTATTCCGAAATATGTTTTATTGAACAAATAATTTTAGATCTTTGCTTTACAGTTAGTGTTATTAATTAAAATTTATATAGTTTAATTAAACACATTTTTGTTGGATTTTTTTTTTATTTTTAAAATACTGATTAGGACTTAATTGTCATTGTAAATTAAAAGAAGATTCATATTTTTAGTATCATTTTATAAATTTTAATCTATCTTTAAAGAGAAATTTTTTCAAAATCCATAACAATACCCGAGAATTAGAACAAGAATTATAATAATCTTTATATTTACGGTTTCATGGAGGAATGAAGAATTCCAAAGCATAAGTAATATACATTAACGCAAATTAGAAAGTATATATTCATCATACATTGGTCTGGTGAGATAAAGTCAAGGCTGGTACAATTATTCTTATTGTACAAAAGTGCAGAAGCAAAACATATTTCAATTTCTGTAGAGGAATGACTGTCTTGCATGAAATCAAAAATTGTTCCTATTCCTTGACCTCATGCAAAAAGCTATTAAATCTTTTTTATATTTAGACAAAGAAATGCATATTATCTTATGTGCCTGACACGCAAAGATGTATATATAGATCATAGGTTCCCAAACTTTTTAGCCTCATAGACCCCTTGACAAGTTTTTCAGTTTGGGTAGACCCCCTACTTACCTAATATCAAATTTATGCAAATTTCTCAAATTAAATGTGTTTTTGATAGCTGGTATAGAGCTATTTACTTTTAGTGTCCAGTATTTTCTTCTTTCCTTTTTGTTTTGGAGATTGGCAAGCGCACTGAAACCCATTCTCAATCGGAAAAACAATTAAAACTTTCTCAAGATATTCCATAATATGGAATAAATAGCAGGTATATCTTTTTAAAGCTAAAATTGTTGACATTGTTTCTAAACTTTAAGATCTTCATTAGTGCATATTCCTAGAGCTTAATTCTTATCTGACTTTTTTTCAAAGTGACCCTATGAATTCATTGTCTAACTATGGTACTACAATAGTCAAAACATCCTCAAACCTAGTTTCAAAATCTAAAAGGGCATTTATATGTTGGCAACGTCCAAAATTATGCTCCTTTAGCTTAATGCTGGCAAGAAATGCTGAAATGGAATTTGTTTTAATAAAATTTATGCTGTCGCCTTGTAACTGCAATTAAACCTCATTAAATTTAGTAAATAAATCTGTTAAATAGGCAAGTCTAGTTTCCACGATTAAATTTTCTTTTAATATTAGTCACGATCTGGTTTGATGAGACCCACTATTGTAGACCCCCATTTACTCCTCATGGACCCCCTAAATTATTTCTTTGCTGTTGTGGACCCCTTGCAGATCATCATAGACCCCTTTGGGAATCACTGATGTAGATCAACAGAATGTAAAAATATTAAAATAAAGGGTACGTGCATATTATTGCAACAATTGCCAACTTTATTCTCCCCTAATTTCATGTGTCATACTCACTAAATTGGCAACCAGGTGCTTCGTTTCATATAATGTTGCCAATAAGTTGCAATAATACATAAGAACCAAAAGTTATAGGAGTGCAAGAATAGATTGCAGGAGTAATGCTTTCCTGATTATCATTTGGACAGTAGGAAAAACCTCAGGAAGTAAAAGCCTAAAGCAATACTATTTGAATTTTTTTCTTGTTTTACTTTCTTCATCATACTGCAGCTTTTTTTTTTTGTTTGAGTGAAAGGACAATAACTAATTGAAAAATTCTTTGAGTGTATAAATCCCTTCTTACACATTGTGTTAGAACTTTTTGAAATTGGTTGGTAAGCTTATTTTTATGCTGTAAACATGTGTTTTATTTCTGAATATTATTTAAAAAATATCTTACTACCACCTCAAAAATTGTGTACACAAATGTCAAATTTTTTTTTTAACCATATAAAAAAAATTAAGTGTTATACCAATCTTCCAATCATGGAACATGTTATAAATCATATAAATTTTGTTTTGAATTTTTTATTAGTTCTTATAAGAGTTTCAATCCAATTTTAATTAATACCTTGTGTCATTTTTGAATTTTTAGAGCAATACTTAAAGATTTATATATTGGAAAAAATCCTGAAATATTTTAAGATTTCATTCTGTGTTATTTTGTTTTACAATGTTTAATAAGTATTTTTTTATGTTCATTTGATGAAGCATCTTCAAAAGAGAAGGAACTAATATTAAGCTCCCTTTCTTGATACATGTGACAGGTTACTTTAATGTAATGTGTGGAAAGTACATCATTTAATGAAATGGATTGTCACAAATAATATAATATTACAGTAAAAATGCATTAATACTCTTGCTTTTATTATTTTTTTGAAAGAAAGAATTGTGAAATTTTTTATGTCCGGGGAATATATACAATTGGTAAAATTTAATACAGTCAACGGAATTTTAAAAGCAAAGAACAAATTGAAACATTTTTACTCTTGCCTTTAATTTCAAAATTACTAAGACACTTTGATACTTAAATGTTTGTACTATTTCCAAAAATATTGTGATTCCAAAGTTTCTTAATCCAAGCCGCTAATTTTAGATCAAACTACCTAGTACTATAAACAACTAAATAATTTTCTGGACGTACAAAAATGGCTCACTTTAGAAATATTTCTTTAATAATCTAATAACCAACCAAATAATATACTCATTGATATCTGATCAGTACGTCCACATTATTCGATTTTCACTACTTTTCCTTTCATTCTTAAACTGAACCACTGTTCCATCCCTGATAACTGAACATAAAGACAACTAAAAGGAAAAGTTCTCAATTAGCTATTCTAAGAAACAAAAATAAAAAAAAAATGTATTCATAAGATCAATCACTTGATTGCTCTCCAAAATATATTCAGTGAATAAGACATTACATAAGAATATGTACGAAAACTTTTAAGGAATCACTTTACAGTCAATGCTAAAAAGTAAAGAATCACATCAAAATATCCAGTTTTTAGTTAATTAAATAAATGTAACACTAAAAATCGCATGTAAAAGAAGACTATATATATATATATATATATAGAAGACTGTATTTTATAAAAGTTTAATTGCACAATACATCACATTAAAATTTTTCTCCCCGTCCAAAATATAAAACGAAGATGGTATTTTCTATAACAGAAAATGATTAAAAAATTCTAGTTTCTATATTTTTATGAGGTGTATTCTTACTCTGAAAAATCTTTTATAAAGTAATTTTCTTATTACGTACAATTATTTATGCCATATAAGTATATAAATGGGGGGAGGAAGTATTTAATATTATAATTATTTTAATAAACAAAATTGTTGCATCACATTTTATCCATGGGTTTTATAAAAAATCTAATTGTTAGGCTCTTAAAAATTGCAAAGCAGAATCATATAAGAGATCTATTATCTCACAAAAACTTCCTCATAATGTGGGGGAAAATCAATTATATGAAGAAATATAGTCGGATATATTACAATGATAAATTATTCAAAATAGAAAACATCAACCTGAAAAATGTACTCAATAATACAAATTATAGACTTTCCTTACAAAAAAAGTGGTGAATGACTGCATTTGCTTTGTTAGTAAGAAATGAGGTACATGAAGGCAAAACATAAATAAATATTTAATTACGCAAAATATCACTCCAACACATGTACAGCTGTCCTAAATAGAAGGCACACGATTTATTTGCGAAGACAAACTTAAAAACAAAACACATAAATCCAGCTTGTAAAAAAATATACAAATCCAATCCAAATTAAAACCATATTAGATAGTCTTACTTTCAAGTGGGTTTTTTAAACAGCAAGAAAATTTTAAAATTCAAGCAGAACATAAGTAACCTTAAAACAGTAATTCTAGAAAATGTTACAATCCATCAATAATAATAAAAATATTCAATATGATTCAAAATTACAAGTTATGAATATGCTTTAGAAAATGTATTGAATTTGAATAAAATTTCTTTTTTAAATAAAAGAAGGGGAAAAAAATAATTACAAATAAATTAAAGAACAATAAAATTAAAAATACATTAAGGTACTCTTTTTATACCTTTCTATATTTTGTAGAACAATTTCTTGTTTTTTTTAAAATTAAACTGCAGTAATATGCATATTTTGATGTATCAAAAAAATAAATGGCACTTAAGTATTATTGCAACAATGCCAATGATCAAAATAACTTGCCAAGTTGGCACCCCTGCTTTCAGATGTATTGTACATGCTGAATTAGCCATGTGCTTCTTTCATATAATCATGTTAATAGGTTGCAATGATACGCAAGAAACTTTTCCCACAATTTACTTAGTTTGGGCAAGAAAATAGCATCTTGATGTGATGTGTCATACGAGAGGCTAAAGATTCAATTTTTAGAAATGACATGAGGCAAATATAACAAGAACGATAAGCAGTTCTCATCAAGTTATCACATCTAGGATGTCTACATTTGCATTCAGAACAAGGAGGAGGATGGGCCAGAAAGTGCATATGAAAATGCATGAAAAGCAATATTGCAGTAGAACGAGTTTCATTGCCGACTAGACTTTCTAAATGATTGTTTTCATTTACATTACAGTGGGAAAAAGCATGGTTCCCAGTTGATTCCCACGATACATGTTTTTGACAAAAGCCACAAAATAACTTACGATTACAGGGTTCCCGTCATGAGAATTTTCTAATGAATCTGTACAAACAACCCTTTTTCGTTTTAAAGTCTTTTGTTTCATACCTGGAGATTTCTCTGAGTCTTCAATATTTTTTTTGGATGATGATTCTATCCCATTACATTGGTTGTAGCTAATTGGTAAATTAGAGGGAAAAGTTTTTGTATTTTCATGATTTGAACTATTTTGACTTGATAAAACTCCAAGGTCTCGGAAATTGCTCTCCTCTTTTTCTGCGCTTTCCTCTGGATTTAAAAGCACGGGTTTTCCTGTTTTTGTTTGCAAGCAATTATTTTTAATTGGTTTACAAACCTTACAACTGCAGTTCTCATCCTCGGTATATGACTTTTTATGAACTTCTAGAGCCAGTTTAGTGAACTTGCGGCCACAATCACTGCAGGGGTAAAACTTAGGCCGCTGCATTTGAGCATTGTTTACATCATTTTCAGAGTTCGCCATTCCCATGTTTTCTAACTATCCGGATCTAAAAATATCTTAATAGAAAAATATAATATATATATATCATATTACAATATGCTAGAATTTTTTTTAAAAAAAAAGTACTTTGAAATGTGATTATCATTTATAAGAAAAAGACATCTAAAATATAAAAAAAAACTGCATCAAAAAATACCTTAATTAAACACGCTTTTCATGAAAAAGAAACTAAAATTTTCTAGCTAATTTAAGCTAAAATTTTAGCTAACTCTTTTTTAGCTGAAGAATCAAGATTGTTAATCAATGAAGTGAAAGGCAATCTTAGATTTTTACCCCTTACTTCTTCCCCATGCCTTATGAAGCGATTTTGCAGGTAAGTTAACTAATTTATATATCTTGCAACAGCAATTTTCTTCGGTTCAATTTTCATCCTCTGAACATGACATATTATGCACCGCCAGACCCAGTTTCGTAAACATGTGCTTCAATAGCCACTACAGTGTCAGAGCCTTAACCATCTATTCCTATGTCTAATGCCGTACTTTCCCACCACCAATAATATGTTCATCCCTATAGAATCTTCATCAATGATATCTGCTTCCTCGTCCAACTCCTGTATTCAACCCCCTTCTGCATCTACAGTACTAAATTCAAAAAAAAAAAAAAATCCAAAAACTCAAGAAAGAAGAAAAAAGTTACTGCAAAAATTAAATGAAACAGCAATACAAATAAAAATGGCACCTCACATACCTCGAAAAAGTTCTCCCGTATAGGATTCTTCGGACGAGGACGTAATTGAATATGATATTGCGGAAGAAGAGATGGGTGGGATTGGATACAGCAAAGAAGAATAAAAATTTCTTCTCCGCCGAACATTGCAAAAAATGAGGTGAAACGTATTCACACACGTTGACTCCAACTCGAGACAGAAACAATCGGAGGTAATTTTTTTTTTCTAACTTTACTTTTAAAAACATTTAGGTGGGGGATTGATTCCCCGGCAAAATTTATTTGCTTTTATTATTTGAAAACTAGTTTTATGTGATCTCAAATTTTAACTTTTATTGAAATTGTTTTATCAGTATTTTAAGATATTTTATCCAGTACTTTAATATTTTTTACAAATGTTTGGCGCAGCATAGCCAAAATTGGCTCTTGTGCCATAAAACCCTACACTCACTCACTCGTAAACATGTGGCCACAATAACTGCAAGGGAAGCATTCAGGTCGATTTATGTAGTTTACGACCTTCTTAGAAGATGAAGAAGTACAGCAAAACAATGTACCACAATTGAACACACTTTTTATACAAAAAGAGGCAGAAATGCACAGCCACCAAGGAATTGAATACTTACAGCTCCATATCGGGTCATTTTGTAATTAAACATACACTGACACTCCGCACGTGTTCTCAGGATGCACGCGCATGTAGTTTGGCTGTAGTCCAAACGAACAGTTATCAAATTCGCAGTTAAGAAATTAGAAAATAGTCCAGCTGGCTCCTAAAGGGGCTTTGACAATGTTAGTGGGGAAAAAATTAAGGGAAATATTTAAAATTATATTCGCATGACAGACTTTTTCCATTCCTTTTCATAGCTGTTATGCTTTTTAGCAAGAATTAAAAGTTTTTTTTGTCTTTCATAAATGGGCAAGTTCTACCGTAAAGCTTACTATGGGGACACTGCAGTGATTAGTACTTTTTTCTTCTGGTTATAGCAAAATCAAAGAGTGATAGGTAAAAGGAACAAATAAGGCCAGACTGATTCCTCCAACAAAATTGAGCAATACACATCAGGCCTTAAGGATTCCTTTTATCTGTCAATATCATGCTTTAAAACGTCCCAGTGTATGATCACGTAACCTATGATACGATTCCCCTCAGGGGGCTCACCTTCTTTAGGTGAGTACGGGTGTCACAATCCCGAGGTGCCCTAGTGATCTTTTCCTTTTCCCACGGGGTTTACTATCTTTGGTAAACACGGGCTTCACGAACCCGGGGTACCCTAGTGATCCTTCTCTATTTTCGACCCTCTTTCTTGTCATTCAATTCATTCTTTCTTTCTCTTCCCGTCTAGACCACAGATATTAAAACAAATGTTTGGCGCAGTATAGCCGAAATCAGCTCTTGCGCCAATAAACCCCAAAATCACTCTCTCACCCTATGATACGTTAGAAAAAAATGTCATTCATTCTGATTTTAAAAATTGAATTGACTCGGAAATTCTGACAAGTCATATCCAGAAATATGTTCAACATAATTCTAATTCACTCATAATGTATCATTCAAGTGCAAGTTTGCCGATTAAGACGGAAATTACTATCTTACACAGCCAATAAAGTGATTCTTTCTGCAGCTGGAGGTATATTTCGAACATTAGGCCCTTGTTAGATAGATTGAGATATTTACTTCAGACATTAATTTAAAAAATTCAGCAACTGTAAATGAATTTAAAATAAAATATTTAAGTTAGTACTATCTGCCATTAAAGTAATAAGATTTCGAATGTTAGAGACTAGTTCTACCGTAAGGCTTACCATGGGGGCGCTGCAGTTATTAGTACACCCTTTTTTTTTTGGAAATAGCAAAATCACCATTACTTTGAGCTAAACAAAGTGGCCGCGGTTATCTAGTGGTCAATTGTATTCGAGATCTAAGAGAAATCCTAATGTAGGAAAACTTTCGAATATATTTTTAATAATACCGATATCGAATGCCTCAGGTGAATGATCTTTTTTAGTTTTAAAGCGTGATATAAATATTTTAAGAAGTACTATGGGAGAAAAGACAAATTGAAACAACATGGCCAAATTATATACAGAATAAAATGTTTTGGACAAAATAAATATGGTAAAAATAATTGATGAATTTGCAAAGAAAAATCAAACTGTATAGCAAAACTGTAAGCTCTTAAGTAATGTTTTAAATTTTTCTTATATATAGTTATGATTTTCTTTAGCCGATGAGTTTTGTTATAGCAGTACATTTTATTTTGATAATTTAAAGTAAGCGACTCTGTTCACTATTTTAGTTTTTCGACTCTTAAGCACATGGGTGTCAAACCTTTTACCGTCAGGGGCCTCCAACTACCTTAATCCGCCTCTGCTCCGGTGTCGTCCTCGTCACTTGACCATGTTTCTAAATTACGAGGTCCGTCGCTAAAAGCCCTCGTGTACCTAGACAGAGCGACGTAAATATTCCCTCACTCAACTTGAGCTAAACAAATTAAAAAGGTATTTTGGAAAAGATACTGAAATAAATAATTTTTAAAATCCTGAATCTGAAATCTACAGATAATCTTCTATTTGGAAGTCATTCTGTTTCGGCTCAATGTTGCTTACAAAGTAGAATTAGTCCATAGGAAATTGGCTGCCTAACCAATGGGGAAACAGCTTACCATGATCCAGTCTGGTAAGTGAGTGAATATTAACATCGGACTGTTCAGCTACACTAGGGGTTTTGTAACGGACCTAGTAATTTTGAACCATGGTAAAGTGACAAGGACGACACCATGGAAAAGTGACTGGCACCCCGCCCCCTCTCTGGTAGAAAAAATCTAAGTGAGGGAAGCGAAATGAGTCATTATTTTTAGTTACCATAAATAATTTAAAGTACAGTTTAAAGGTTAGACGTACGAGCAAAAAGAAATTTATTGTTAGAACTTCAAATACTTTTATCATTTTCTCTATAACCTCTTCTTTAAATAAACTTTAAAAATATATGTATGTATATATACATGTGCTTGATTTTTTTAAAGGGTCAAAGTTTTAAGAAGTTTTTATATTTTAATCCAAGTGTAAAAAATGTAAATGAAGAAAAAATAAAATTTATCTTATCAATAAATCTTTTCTCTAATGAAATTCAGAATAAGTTGCATTAAAAAATTATCTTAAAATTAATCTTAAAATTCAAATTGCATCACAGCAAACTTTTTTTGTAGTCGGAATTTATGTCTTAGTTCTGAATTATAAAAAAATTGTTAAAGACAATGACTTTATAATGAATGTTAAAATGGTTTTGTTGTTATGCCAATAGATGGCGCCTGTATCTCTCATTTGTATTTATAGTTTTTCTTATGTAATGAGTCTTCTAGCTCTAGCCGCCTTGTGTGCAGGTTGTAATTTAAGTCTGTGATAATTCTCGTATTCCGTAAATAATAAAAACTTAAACAGGTTATGGGTACCAGCTCAAGCTTTAACTGTGCTTGAAGTATCAAAGATTATGGGTCTTACGATAGAAAAGGCTGAAAGAACTTTATTTCTTGGAAGCAGCAAGTCGCGGCAAAATTTCGCCGATCGGCAATTTGGCGGGAAGATAGCGTGATCGCGCCGCCATTTTGAAGAGATCGAGGAAGAAACATAAGATGACCGTTGTTGTTTAGCCTAGAAATATTAATTCAAATTATTTAAGAAACCTGCAAATCTAAATTTCTAGAAAGGAAATAAGTATGGATTTCAATCGTCATATTAAGCCTTTGACCGGAGAAACAGATTGGTCGATGTGGAAACGGAAGATACGAGACCTACTCGATTACCTCGAAGGAGCGATCGAGATAATAGATGGCAAGCTGAAAAGGCCAGAATCCATAGATACTGATGCTCAAGAATCTGTAAGAAAACAGTATAAAGAACGCTGCGATTTGTACAGAAAAGCAAATAGTTATGCAAAATCAATGATCGCAAGTACTGTCACTGATGCTGTGTATCAGAAGATTATGGACAAGGAAACTGCCTTTGATGCGCGGGAATCATTAAAGCAGCAGTTTGAAGCAACTTCAAAAGATCAGTTGTTTAAAATTTGTACAGAGTTTTTTGCATTCAGCTGGGTTCCAGGAGAGGATGTCTCAACACATATTGCAAAGCTAAGAAGTCTTTGGAATGAACTGAATAATGGACTTGAGGCTAGAGAGGACAGCAAGTTGCCAGATTTGATGTTAGTATGTAAAGTATTACATATTTTGCCTTATCAGTTTGAAACCTTTAAATCCAGTTGGATGTTGTTAGCTGGAAATGACAAAAAGTCATTTGAAGAATTAACAGTGCAGCTCTGTATGTTCGAAAGAAATTTTACCAAAGTAGAAGACAGTAGCAAAAAAGCCCAGGAAGCCCTAATAGCTACAAAATCAGAAAGACCCAGACAAGAGAGCAAATTTAAATTCAAATCAAGAAAAGAAGATAGCTGCAATTACTGTAAGCCAAAAGGACATTGGGTAAAAGACTGCAGAAAATGGATTTCAGATGGAAGACCACTAAAGAATAAATTGAGTGATACACAATTAAATACAGTTTCAGCTAACATATATATATATATATAGCATTAATGTCTATATCTGAGGAAGTCTGTACATCAGAGACTAGCCCTACATCATATTGGATTGACAATGGAGCTACTAGGCATGTCACAAACTGCTACACATATTTTGTTGACTTCATAAAATTTAATAGTCCTTGTGGCATTAAAGCTGCTGGAAATGAAACATTAGTTGCTCTGGGGAAAGGCACAATAAAAGTAAAATCCACTATTCATGGAAAATGCCAGGAAGTTTTTCTGAAAGATGTTTGGTATGTTCCAAAGATTAATAGAAATTTATTCTCTGTACTTGCCGCTCAAGACAGAAATCAAAACAGTGAATTTGTGTCGACTCCTACAGAGTGCTGGTTAAAAGTCAATGGTGATGTGGTGCTGTATGGTTCTCGCAGTGTGAATGGTTCCTTATTCAAAGCACATTTTGAACCAATATTGCCCAAAGGAATGACAGAAGTTCATACTGTTGTAGCAGATAGCTCCTTCCTACAGTTGTATCATGAAAGATGGGGCCACCAAGATAAACGTCACATCGGAAACATGCTTGAAAGGGAATTAGGCATCCACATCAGGCTAGATAAAGAATTATGTGAGCCCTGTATTTATGGCAAAGCACACAGGTCATCATTTGGCACCAGGAAGAAAGCATCTGAGCCTGGTGAACTGATTTCAGCAGATGTTTGTGGACCATTTGATGAGTCATTCCAGAAGAAAAAGTATCTGGTTGTATTCAAAAGACATCTTTACAAAGTTTCGCTATGGTTACCTAGTAAAAGAGAAAAGTCAGAAGTAAAGAAGGTGTTAGAGCACATGCTTGCACATACAAGGACATTGGGATATTCTGTGAAAGAATTCCTCTGTGATAATGGTGGAGAATTTGATAACAAAGCTGTTCTAGAAATTTTACATTCAAATGGAATCACTCAAAGGCTGACAGCACCTTACACCCCAGAACAAATGGAGCCAGTGAACGAGAAATGCGAACCACTATTGAAATGGCCAGAACATTCAAATACTCAAATCCTGATGTCAGTTTCCCTGCAGCCATCTGGGCCGAGTTAGTTAACTCTGCCATATATATACTAAACAGAACAGGAAAGTCATCAATAGAAAATCTAAGTCCATATGAGCTTTGGCTGAAAAAGAAACCTCGGTTAAAACACTTGCGCATAGTAGGATCTCCATGCTATGCTCATGTTCCAGCTTAGAAGCGAAGGAAAATGGACAAGAAGGCCATCCAAGGGTACCTTGTGGGATATGATGGAGATGAACGATACAGAACTTGGCTAAAGAAAGAACACAGATTAATTTTATCTAGAGATGTAATATTTCAAGAAAAAGCAGGCAAGTGTGATGACCATACAGAATTGAAATTAGAAGACGGGATAAGAGAAGATACAAATCAGGGAAAGTATGAAGAGCATCTCATAAAAATTGAAGACAATCCTGTAGAAAGTACACAAAGCTAAGAAGACTTAAGTGATTCTGAGAGTGATAGTGAAGAAGATGCTGAACCTATATCAGATAGACAGCTGAGGAACCGCTCACTTCTGCATAAACCAAACCGGTTTGAGGATCATATTATGGAAGCAGAGTCATATTTAGATGACTATAATCCTGAAACATATGAAGAAGCAGTTAACTCCAAGGATAGCAGTAACTGGAAAAAAGCCATGGAAAGTGAAATGAATTCATTAAGTGAAAATCCTACTTGGAAGCTAACAGACCTACCAGTTGGGACTAAAGCAATACCCTGTAAGTGGGTTTATAGACTTAAAACAAATCCAGATGGCAGCATCAACAAGTATAAAGCCAGACTTGTTGCAAGAGGTTTCAGTCAACGCCAGGGCATTGATTACAGTGAGACATATAGTCCAGTAGCCAAATTAGGAACAATACGGACAGTTTTAAGCATTGCAGCTGAAGAAAGGATGCACTTGACTCAGTTTGATGTATCGACAGCATTACTTTATAGAGATCTGGAGGAAACCATATATATGCAACAACCAGAAGGTTTCAAAGATGGTTCAGGAAGAGTATGTAAACTCAAGCGCAGCCTGTATGGTTTAAAACAATCACCACGCTGTTGGAACAAGTGTTTTGGTCAATTTTTAACAGATCTTGGTTTTAAAGCAAGTGAAGCAGATCCATGCCTTTATATTCGGGAAAGAAAAGGTAGAAAATTGTTAATAGTGTTGTATGTTGATGATGGATTAATTGCTGCAACTGACCAACAGGACTCTGAAATGTTCATCAAGGAGCTGAAAACAAAATTCAAGATCTCAGTAGGAGAAGTTTCTTGTTTTCTAGGTCTTGAAATTGAGCATCATAAAGACAACTCAATAACGATCAGTCAAAAAGGATATGCCAGAAAGATACTTAAGTGTTTTGGTTTTGAGGGATGCAAATCTGTGGCTACACTCATGTTAAAGGATTGCAGATTGCAAAAGTCTGAAACCAAAAACTCTGATTTTCCATATAGGCAAGCTGTTGGTGCCCTTATGTATCTGATGGTGGGTACCAGGCCAGATCTAGCATATAGTGTAGGATTTCTTTCGAGATCACTTGAAAACCCATCTGCAGAAGATATAGTCAGGGTAAAGAGAGTATTCCGCTATATAGCTGGCACAGTTGGATATGGAATAACAAACCATGCTACAGAGACAAAAGGTGTGCTTCATTGTTATAGTGATTCAGATTTTGGTGGATGTACCAAAACAAGTCGATCAACCTCTGGATATGTTATGATATATGCTGGAGGAGCTATCTCATGGCGCAGCCAAAGGCAAGCAATTGTTGCCACTTCAATTACTGAAGCTGAGGTTATAGCAGCATCAGAGGCAGCCAAAGAAGTAATTTGGCTCTGCAGACTGATTCAGGGCATAGTGAACTTGAGGGAAATTCCCACACTTCAAGTAGACAACAGGGCAGCAGTAAAGTTGTCACACAACCCTGAATATCATCGAAGGACAAAGCACATAGAAATAAAACATTTCTTTGTGCGTGAGAAAGCCTTAGAGGGAAAATTAAATGTGAAACAAGTGTCAACTGAGAAATAAGTCTCTGACATTTTGACAAAACCCTTGATGAAGTCAAGACTATTGACATTGTGTAATCAAATGGGACTGTTCTGACAAAATCCAGTTAACAAGGGAAAGTGTTAAAGACAATGACTTTATAATGAACGTTAACATGGTTTTGTTGTTATGCCAATAGATGGCGCCTGTATCTCTCATTTGTATTTATAGTTTTCCTTATGTAATGAGTCTTCTAGCTCTAGCGGCCTTGTGTGCAGGTTGTAATTTAAGTCTGTGATAATTCTCGTATTCCGTAAATAATAAAAACTTAAACAAAAATCGCTTACAATAATTTCTCATTCCTGGTTTAAGAATACACATGATTGATTTTTTATACTGATATACTTTATAGATATAAGGTAAAATAATTTTCTTGCTTTGATTAATAAACTTACTGCATAATTCTAGAAATGTAAGTAATATAACTGACATTTTTATATATAGGTGTAAATGCAGAGTAGATTTGTAATTAGGTTTTCCACTTTGAAAGGGGGGGAAAAAACTGATAAAAACTGTCATTTCAAAATCAATAATAAAAATATTTTGATTTATATTATCATTTATCCGAAAGTGTAAATATACAAAGATCCTGAAAGCGCAAAAAAAAGCTTATTTATTGGGGTTGGTATTTTGATAAAAATACAATAATTTAACAATTATGCTTTCTGTAATAAACTTTCTCTCACACACAACACATATTTAAACAATCCATTTTCATTTATTCCTCCAGTTACTTACTGTAACTATATACAAGAAATAGATACTTGTGTGTGTTAAATAAAAAATGCTACTTTTGAGGGCATTAGCTGACAGAGAAGAAAAGAAATAGAGATCTGTTTTCTTACAGAATGCTCAAAACAAAAAAGCCAAATAGAACTTGAAATCACACCGTCTATTGTAACTAGATGATAAAAAAAGAACTTTTAACATGTTTCCACATCTCTTGATATTGTAAATCTGTGATTATTACTAAAGGTATAAATAAAATTTAACAAATAACTTACCCCTAAATTATTGCAACCTCTTTCACCTACACAGCCATTTTCTTTCTATGGTTTTATCTATCGTCAAGTCAAACCTAGAAGCATTTCTCTGCTTTTATCATAGCTCTGCTACTAATAAATTCTTTAGTATGTGATCCTTTTTTTACCCCCACCCGAAACCCCTTAATTTTCTAATATGTGGCTTCTATTATGCTTTCCTTTCCAAAAATTTTGTTTTACCTGTTTCGACAATGTGTGTACAATTTTAGAAAACTTGTTTAGTGATTGAATAAATTGTGCCTCTAAAACATGCATTTTTAAATTTTTTTTAAAAAAAAGTAAAATTTGAGAGCAATATTTTAAAAAACTTCATATGATACATTATAGCAAAAGCTATTCACTCATAAATGCTTCCAAATAATGAGTGATTATACACGAATGAATATTAAAAGATCACACAATGATAAAGCTATTCCAAAATGGAAAACAAATCATAATTTCATTTTAAAAAAAGCAATCAAAGACTGTCTTTTTTGATTAGTAAGAAATAAAGTATATTTCAGCAAAGCATTTTAACATTTATTTGAAACAAAATTTACAAGCAAGGTAAATAGTTTTTTTTTTTCAAAACTTGTACACTACAATAATATTCATACAAAATATGTTCACATTCACATGCACACAAAAATCATCAGTAACGGTCATAAAGAAGCATGTACTTTTTACAAAGGGATGAGTAAGTGTTAATAAAATGCACGCTATACATTTAGTCTATAAAATACATACAAAGTTGATGGGGGTTAAATATTTTAGATGCATACAATTACTAAAATTTAAGTTTTATCATTTATTAATAGGACTTACAAAAATTCACATTTAATAAAATAATTATTCCTATTTATTGCGAAGAACAAATTTGGAAAATGATACAGCTAATTTAAGGTAAGATTTTCTTAAAACAATTATAATGTTTTATAGTTTACAATATGTTAAACCATTGATAAATCATAATTATTGAGAGGGTTTTTTGATTAAGCTGAATTACAATAAATTGTAGGAAATCAAAATAAAATATTTCTAAAATCCAAGACATGATGATTATGAATTAATATAAACAAATCTATTACAGAAGTACAATTTAACTACTGACATTAATCAAAAATCAGATCAAACTTTGTTTTCATCAATTTCATATAAAAATCCCATTTATAATTAAGTAGAAAATGAATTTCTAAAAGATATGACATATTACAGGAGTAAATTTTTGTGTATATATATATATGTAAGAAATTTTTAGTATATACATATATATAAATTTCATGCATTCCATACATGATTCATCAAAAGTAAAGATATTTAAATTACTGTATACATAGTACATTCATATATATATAATTAAAATATATATTTTATATATATATATTTTAATTACATCTCATACCCATAATCTTACTTCTTGGAATATCAGGTAAATAATAACAGCTTTTCTATGCTATACAATACTTATTTTAAACCTCTTTATAAATATCAAGCCAATATTATCTGATATTAAATTTAAAATATATAATTATTTTAAACATTTTCATGCACAGTACAGAAGAATAAATACAAATACGCTACTAAAATAGATTAAATCATAAGCAAACATACCGATGAAAATTTAATGAAAACGTGCAGTTTCAATAAAATCAGGTAAAAAGTAGTAATATAATTTTCAATGAGATTTAAAACATATATGAAAAATTGATTTGTATTAACCCTGCTGTTCTGTTTGGGTCTATATGACCCAAAATAAAATTTATACACTCATAAAAAAAATATGGAAAAGGGATATTTCCATGAAATTTTTTGACATCATAGATAAACAAAATTAATATGTTCTCTTAGAGGGATTTGTGTTTACTTGTATTTTGAAGGAATATTTTTCAGTTTATACCTAATGTAACGGTTCAGGTCAATATGACCCAATGCAAAAAATCATCTATTTTTACTAATACATGTTCACTTTTGTTTGGATTAAATTAAAAGAAAATAATAACAATAGTTTCTCCAATTTATCCCTTCCCAAAACTTGTTTCATTGATGTATAAGTTTGGTCACACAATAAGAAAGCATGTGCAAGGTAAAAAAAATATGATTGGCAAGGGGACGAACTGTTTGCTTTTATTGCAACGTTTTTTTCTGCTGTACTTCACTGTCTGATATACACTAAAGAAATTGTGCCTGCAAATTGGAGGAAAAAAAATAGCAAATCACATACATTTGAGTCATACTGATATTGCTAAACAAATAAAAGCTTCTGACGACGATTCTGATATCAATAATGAACAATAAAGAGAGTATTTAGTCCAAGAATTGTGAAATAAAGTGGAAGCTCTCTGAATTTGCCACATTCTTCTCAATGAACTGCTGCTAATATTATAAAAACTACTCCAGAGGTCACAGATTTGCAAGGGGAACAGATGTAAAAAGTGCATTTGAGATAGTACTGAATTCTACAATTGAAAACAAAATCATAAAAATGACTAATATTGAAGGAGAAAAAGTTTATGCAAAAAGTGGAAAAATATCAAAAGTAAAACTTATCAAGCATATACTGCATTATTATTGTTAGCTAGTGTTTATAAATCATATGAAGAATCAACAAAAAGCTTATGGAATTAAGAAACTGACAGAAATATATTTTGTGTGACAATGTTCCGAGAAACATTTTGCACCATGTCGAGAATTATGTTTTGAAAATAAATCCACTTGTGAAGAAAGAAAAAAAAAATGGATAAATTAGCTGTAGTGTGAAATATCTGGAAAAATTGGATAAAAATTCTATCAAAATTACATAATCCAAATGAAAATATTACTGTAGATGAACAATTAATAGAATTTTGTGGGCAATGTCCTTTCAAACAATACATACAAGTAAGTCATCTAAATATGGAAACAAAATATGGACTTTATATGACAGTAAATTTTGTATGTACTGAAAACACAAATTTACACTGGAAAAGAACAAGGGTCAAAACCAGAGAAAAATGAGGGAACGCGAGTAGGGTGTGATCTCACTTGTGGGTATTCGGTGCACAATGTTACATGCAACAATTTTTCCACATCTTACAACTTAGGACAACTTCTTTTAAAATGGAAGATGACTATGCTTGGTACCATTAGAAAAAATAAACCAGAACTTCCTGAAGAAATACCAAATAAAGAAGTTCCCAGCTCCTTATTTTATTTTATAGAAGACACAGCAGTTGTAAGCTACATTACAAAAAAAGAACAAGAATGTTATGAGCACTTTGCATTATGGCAAAGAAGTTGGCAGCAGATCTGCCAAAAACAATTAATGATCTTTGATTATAATTCAACTAAAGAGGCTGTAGATACTCTTTATCAACTTTTAAAGTTACACTTGCAAAAGACAAATCACTAGCCCATTAAAGAATTCTATAACATGTATGATACTTCTGTGTACAATACATTTGTTCTATGGACACCCAATACATAGTAATTGGAACGAAAACAAATCGACAAAACGAATGTTAATTTTAGAAGAACTGGGAAAATCACTCATTTTCCCATACATTGAAGCAAGGACAAACCTACCAAGAAGAGAGGACTCAAAAAAATAGTGAAACGAATACAGAGAAAAAGAGAAAGCGTACCATAAGGAATACTTCATTGTGTGCCAAACGTGATGGAATATTTTATTGTGTGTCAAACCTGCAAGGTGAATGCTTTGTCCATCTGACAATGATAACAAAACTATGTTATGCTACAAGTGTAGGAATCACATTCGCAAAACTCATGTAAGATATTACTTTCAAATTGTAAATAAAAGTTTTAATTTAAAATATTTTTATAGATGTTTTATATTATTAGATCTAAGTTTAAACTTACATTACTATTCTTTCAACCATTTATTAAATGGTATTTGCCATTTATGGGGGGGGGGGAGTTAGTTTTCTGAATCTGGTTATATTGACTTGAACACTACATACATGTAGTAAATACGAACAGAACAACAGGGTTAAAAAATAAATAAGTTTGGATAGTTAAAAAAGAGAATTAAGTAAAAAAATGCACAAAAAGAGATTTATATTCCTTTTCTTGCACATCAATATTAAAGTTCAAGTTTTAACATGATTCTGTTTCCTTGAGAATTATCATTTTTAAAAAAAAAAAATCTGTAAACTACCTCCAATACAAATTCATCATGGAATCTTTACAAAAATTCAGCATCATTACTGCTTAAATTGAAGAATTAACATAAATACAATTATTAGCAGTAGCATACACAGACTTATCTTATGGGGAAAGAGGTACACATTATAAAAAACATGTAAACAATAGAGCCAAGGGGTAAGCTATATGGTAAAAATTAATGCCACTGATTATGAAAGACATTTACTACCCACTGACCACAAACAACTATGAAATGATTGGCATCTGCCAAAACAAAAGCATGCCAATAATATTTCATAATATTCAAAATTAACAGTCAATGCATTATCTTGTTAGTTAAGTTACACCATTTAGTGAAAAGAGTCAAGGGGATAATACAAAAGTAACCTAATTTCTTAGGCTAGTTCTAGTGCAAAGTTTAATAAAGATATAAAGCTTTTGCTGTGTATTGCAGTAATAAAATACATTTGACAGTTAAGGTATAAATTAACAAAGAAGTTTTCAGTTCAATTTGTGCTAAAGATTACAGAAAATACATATCAAATTGAAAAAAAATGAAATAATTTTTTTAAAGTTTATAAAATTTAAAACTACATATTCATTATAATATGTACAGGCATAGTTAATCCTGAGTGAGCCCTGTATCAAAATTCTTTGGGGTCCCTTAACATTTTCAGATTTTTTTCTTATACATGTAAGGCCCCATATCAAAGATATGGCAGTGGCTATGCCACTACTAACATGAGTACAAAATATAATTATTACAGCATAAGATGCATATTGTGTAAATTATAAACAATTTTTTATGTCTATGGATCTTTTTAAAAATATATTTCTTTTATTATAAATAACTTCAAAGTACAGAAATGTCTGTTGTTACACCATTAATTTTACACAAAATCCTTAATATGATTTTCATCACCAAATTTTTAAGGGGAACAAGGCTGTGGGATTTTAAAACTCTTTGATTAAAGTTGACATGGCACAAATCTGAGAGGACAGAACCTGGTACCTATGATTTTGAAGCCAAGTAACATACCACTAGACAAAAGTGATCACCCCAGTCTAGAGGCTGTTACTGACTTATCTAGATACCAACGCTAAACTACTCCCACATCGATGGATAGGCAAATAAACAAGATATTTGCTATGGCAAGCATATGAGTTGGTGGTGCTGCATCAAGCGAGTCTGATGACTTTTGGTTGCTGTGTCAAATGGAGCTGACAACTTTGGTTGCTGCTTCAAGTAGAGCTGACGACTTTGGCTGTTGCATCAAGAGCTGATGACTGAGGTTGCTGCATCAAGTGGATCTGATGACTTTTAATTGCTCTTTTTGCAGGTGGATGGCACTCCGACAGATCAGAAAAGACTGCCTTTTTCTTAATTCAGTCAAGGTCACCAATGAAGTGGTGCATATATGGAGGATAGAGTCTGGTATTTATGGTTTCAAAACCTTGTTACTTGGCTTCGAAACCATACCACCAGACTCACTGGAGGGGGAGTAGTGTAGCAATGGTATCTACATAAGCCAGTAACAACCTCTGGACAGGGATGATCACTTTTGTCTAGTGGTATGGAACTTGGCTTTGAAACCATAAGTACCGGGTTCTGCCCTGATTTGTGCCACTTCAAAGTAATCAAAATTTACTTTGGGTAACACTAAAAAATCAGAATTATGAAATGCACATTAAATATATTTTAACAATGGTTTTACAGCTTTCATTTGTGGAATATTTTTATTTCCGAAGGATAAACACAGTTAATGGGCATATCAAGAATAAGCAACAACTACACACACAGATAAGTTTTTCTTCTAAAAAAATTCTTCTCTCACAAAGTGTCAAGAATTATTGTTATTGTACAATTTATTTCTTTACCATGTAATACATTTATTTCTATTCAGTGACCAATTTTATATTTGATTCTTGCTTAAATAATCATGTACTTAAAGCTGAGTAAAACACATCAATAAAAATTAAAAAGTGATAGGATATATTTAATATCATTCTCTCCTTTTATTTGATGAAACTGAAAATTTTACAGGATCATTAAACCTTCTGATTAAAACTAAAATTAATATGGCAAATATCAATCATAGAATCAATGATTACTCCTACAAAAAGGATAAAAAAAATTGTATGAATAAATTATTTACACTTTTTTACAAAAATAAAGAGAAAATCATAGAGACCTTTTTTATACATTTTTAAAAGACAGAAACTGATATTTCTGATAAATTTTAGACTTTTTCACACAAAAGAAGTTGAAAGACATTTACATCTGATCTCTTGATATCCATATTCGAATACAAGATATGGTTTCATTTTAATATATATCACAAAGAACACAGCTACTTTTTACAGCCTGATTCAATAATTTCATTTGTTTGACATAAAAAATTATTATGCACCAAAGAAGCACTCATGAAAACGCCAATCCATTAAACATGTTTTGAAAGTATAATTCTTGCAACTTCTCATAAATATTAAAAATCAAAATTTGATCATTTAATCTGCAAGATATTTTGGTACTTATATACTATCACAACCATGCCAACTTTCAAGATAACTCGCCAAATTGGCAATCACGATTTCACAAGTCACAGGTGTGGAATTGGCAACTATGTGCTTTGTCTCATATTTCCTTGGTTGTTGCCATTAGAAGCCTAACCATTTGTTCATATGGCAAGCTCTAATACTAAAATGCAAACCTGCAATTCACAAATTCTTATATAACATTTAATAATAAAATTCAATTATATAATAAAAATTAGTTTTTCTTTTATTGATTATTATTATTACTTTTATGATTACATATTATTTTTCAAATATGCACTCCATATTCTCATCAGAATATTCTGTTTTTTAAAATTCATGAGGTTTTATTCATTGTTGCCATAATATGGTTTTTTTTTTGTGATAGTATATAGGTTTTATTCCATTTTGCAAATATGGTTGCAATAGTACACAAGTACCCACTATTTTTATTTTCTTTCCAAAAACTTTAATCTCATTCTACAGACTTAACATTCTTTCAGTTCAATAATTTGACATGATATTTTTAGGTTCCTAGAGTATTAGCTAGCCCTCAACTACTTTTGCCAAATCAAAAGCTGTCATCAAATGCAGCAAAATTCACTAGTCAATAATGGAAAAACATTCCTGCACATATTCAAACACAATAACCTTGTTTGTAGGTTGGACAAAATCTTCGTGTAATTTTTTTTAAACCCTCAGAAATTTATTGGTTGATGGACTAAATTATTGTATCAATTGCTTCATGAAAAAAGTCAATGAAAAATAAAGTAATACAACTTCTTAAACAAATGACAAATAATGAACATGTACTAAGATTTAAAATTTTATCTATGCAATCAAACTACAATAAAAAAACTGTTTAAGAACAGAAAAAAAAGCT